>PVIJ01002044.1:0-173694 GCA_004024925.1 Scalopus aquaticus | reverse complement strand
GAAAAAATGCTCAACATCACTTATAATCAAGGAAATGCAAATCAAAACCACTATGAGATACCACCTCACACCTGTGAGGATGGCACACATTAAAAATACAGGCAACAACAAATGCTGGAAAGGATGTGGAGAAAAAGGAACTCTTCTACACTGCTGGTGGGAATGTAAACTGGTCCAACCACTATGGAAAGCTGTATGGAGATTCCTCAAACTGCTCAACATGGAGCTTCCATACGCCCCAGCAATCCCACTTTTGGGGATTTACCCAAAGGACACAAAAACACTAATCCAAACGGATACATGCACACGAATGTTCATTGCAGCACTGTTCACAATAGCAAAGGTATGGAAGCAACCCAGATGTCCAAAAATAGATGATTGGATCAAGAAGATGTGGTACATATACACAATGGAATACTATTCAGCATTCAAAGAAGATAAACACATGCAATTTGCAGCAACATGGATGGAATTAGAGGGGATCATACTCAGTGAAATAAGCCAGAAAGAAAAAGAAACATATCGAATGGTTTCACTTATAACAGGACTATAAGCAAACCAAATAGGAGAGAGATACTCAGTTGGGGGGGAGGGAGGGGGAGGATAAGGGCACAAAATGGAATAGAAAAGAACACAAGGGACCATGGAGATGGATCACGGGTGAATTAGTGGTGGGCTACCCAAAGGGAATACAAAATGTAAAAGATGTAAAAAACAATAAAAATATTAAAAAAAAAGACTTTTCTGATGGGCAGTGATAATACTAGTGTCATTTTCTGATATTAAATAATGAAACATATTACCATTTAGAAGATCTATATATACACCAAGCCTGTATTTTCCAAGTGATCAATGCATAGATAAGAGTTCTTAAATATAAAAGATAGGCCAATTCACTTTAATGTAAATAAAGCTTGAGAATTTCACCGGTAAGGTTTAGATAATATGTTACAACTAATCTTTTAAAAACTGTTACTTGTCAAGTTTTTGAATATGTGACGATGTTAGGATATTCCCTTTCTAGTTGTCTCTTTGTATTGGTCTGGGGTTTTTCCATATAGTTTTACCACAATAAAAACATTGCAACACATTGACTGCAGAAGCAGGCAGGAAAAAAAGCTAGCCTCTGATAAATCAGATTTTAAAGATATTTGCATAAGTGTAAAATCATTGCCATTCTTATTGTTATTTTTTTAGAAGACAGTTATTTTTCAGCAAAGTATGCTATTTTCACATGTAATTATTTTATTCCCATTAAATGATTTTAACACTTTAAAATATTCTTGTTTTAAAATTTCTGCTGTGATAAATATCAATATATAGAGAACCAATATGAATGAAACTTGTTTGGAGTTCTAAATTATTTTAGATAGATAGAACGGTTTTAGTACTGAGTATTTTGTGTCTGTAACGTTTTGTTCTTTTGTTTATTGTGTCATGTTCCTTCTTACTAGAGGGATTTTGCTCGTTTTTTTCTCTCTGGAGTCTCTTGACCCTATGGAATAAATCTATGTAAATCTCTTTATCTTCCTATCAATCTTATCACCTAATAATTATAGTTGTTTAGTGCCTTGCATCCTGTTTTTTTTTTTTAAGATTTTATTTATTTATGCATATAAGCTGGGGTACAGGCCAGAGGTATTGGGCGGCGAGAGGGTTCACCAGAGACAGAGTGGGGAGCAGAACAGGCAGAGTGACTGAAATACACTGCTGATGGAAGCAGCTGGTGAGGCAGGAGAGGTCTGCCACGCCATGGGGTCGAACTTGTTTCGCTGCTGCCAACAGCTCCACAGCGCAGTGCCTAACCGCTGCACCACCGAGGAGGCCCCGCCTTGCATCCTCTAATACAGAATATGTTTGATGAGAACTGGGGCCTGTTCTTTTTACTCTGTATCTCCCCTGTCTTGTGTTGAGTAAGTGCTTGTAAGTAGTTTTTGAATATGTGTTAGGACAGACCATTTGCTAAGTACAGTGCGGCCTTGGAGAACAAAGTCAGACAATTTAGACTTGCATTTAGTTTATTTCTTCAGATGTTTATCACATTGTGTGTGTGTGTGTGTGTGTGTGTGTGTGTGTGCTTTCCATCTTTGATTTCTGTTTACCTTGTCTGTTAATGAATTCTGTTTAAAGTAGTGCTAATTCTAGAAAATTTGGGAAGTCCCCAAAATAGTTTCTTCCCCTCATACACGTACTCTTTTTTTTTTTTTAAGATTTATTTATTTATGCATACAATGTGCAGGCCAGAGGTGTGGGGCAGTGAGAGGGTTCACAGATACAGAGTGGGGAGCAGAACAGGCAGATTGACTGAAATACACTGCTGAGGGGAGCAGCGGGAGAGGTCTGCTGCGCCATGTGGGGATCTCCCTGGCCTGGCATGAAACTCGCACCAGAGCTGCCGCCTGCTCCACAGCACTTTGCTTAACCGGTTGTGCCACCAAGGAGGCCCATACTCTTAATTTATTTGCGTTCTTCTTTTGATTCTTCTTGCTGTGGTTTTATTGTTCATGTAGTTGTGAACATGTGATTTTTTTTAATGACTATTGCTATCTTAAACTATTTTTGTGGTTATAAAGTAGTATGCCTCATTTAGAAAATTGGTAGTATATAAATATTAACAATTAATAGATAAATCTTAGTATTTTGAATTTTAAAAAATATTTTGTATCATTTATGTAATTGATATCTTAGGCTGTTTCCTCATTTGAGACAACCTGTATTTGGTTAATAGCTAATGTCAGTAGCTGTTTTAATATTTTTAAGCTATTTACAATAAAAGTCCTATATATCAATTATTTCACAGTAACCTTGGGGGAGGTATTAAAAAAATTAAATCAGTTGTTACATTTCTTATTAATATAAATGCTCCCTAAGTTACTTTTAAGTAGCTCTGGTTTTTTAGCAGGTAAATTAGTAACTTCTGTTGCTGGTTTTTTTTTTTTAAATACTGTGTCCATTGTGGAAGCGCTGTGTAAGGGTTGTGCATTTGTAGTTGTTTTCTAATTAAAATTGGAGTAGCAGCTATGATTATTCATATGACTTGCTTTTTCAAATTAATTCACATTCTAATAATTGTCTCTTTTCTGTATTAGGAAATGGAAAAGTCAGTAGTTGTACAGCTGCTGAGGGTAGCTTCACATCTCTTACTGGACTTCTAGAAGTTGAACCGCTGCACTTTACTTGTGTGTCAACTAGTGATGGAACCAGAATAGAAAGGGATGATGCAAGTACGTTTACTGGTATATACCTCCTTTTATTATATACATTATTTTATGCTATAATAAATTGTTATGTAAATATTTATATATCACTTTGTATTATATGTAAGTTTCTTTGCTGTCATGTTCAGTAGTTTACTAATAGGAGGAATATTCTGGGGAAAAAGGAATATTCTGGGGAAAAATTGTACTTTTATATGCTTTTCTGAAAGCATAGCTTCTTCTCTCCCAACTCCACAACTCTCTAGAACACGAATTAAAATCCTTTTGTTTTTATGTGTGTGCATTTTTAGAATGCTTTTAATTTAGAAGATATTAAACTTAACAAAAATAGAGGGAAAAGTAAAATAGACTCTGTATTTCCACTCCCAGCCTTAAGAATCAAATGATAGTTGGTCTTGTGTGTAGTTTTGGCATCAAACTGTTGTATTTCTTGGCATTTGAAGTTGGTCTTGTGTGTAATTTTGGCATCAAACTGTTGTATTTCTTGGCATTTGAAGTTAAGTGTGTTTGGTAATATGCTTGTGATGAGTGAACAATTAATACTATATTCCACCTAATTTAAAGCAATTTCAGATTTATGAACCACTATTTGAAGTGTGTTAAGTATGTGATTTTGCTGGTGTTTTCATTGAAAACTTTCACTTTTTGTCCTTACCAGTCATGGGACTTTTATTTATTTTGTATATCTTCTGTTTTTTTCTTTATGTTGAAGGAACAGTATTTTACTCTTCTGTCTGTCTTAGCGCAAATAGCTGTAGTTTTCATAATTAGGGATATTGGCGTGCTTTTTATATCAATATTATAGTCACAAGAGGGTTTGAATATTCTTTTAAATGGATTCAAATATTGGTGGTTTTGTGTAAGTGGGTGGTGTCTCTGTTTTCTTTAACAATTTAACAGAAAGTAAAGTCAGTTTGCCTGAGAAGTCATAAAAAATTTAATCTTGTACTTAATTCTTTTACTTAATTCTTTTTTAAAAAGAAGCTATTTGCTTTTTGAGTGCTTTTTAATACAGAATTATCTTATGCCTTCAGTTGTAGAAGTAACCACTAAGTGAATTTCATGCCATATGTAGTTAAGATGAGGCTTTTCAGTTAAAATGTTTCTTTTGTATAGAGATACCAACCACACTGTCAAAGTTTATGTTTGTTTGCTTGGGCTGTTATAGTCATTTTGTGTAGAAACTTTTCCATATGGCATAGCCATATTGAACTTTCAGTGAACTCTTTAATTATAGGTTGCACTCTTTCTAGGGACTCCCATGAAATTAAATAAGTAAAACTTGTACTGTTTTTAATAATGCTTTCAGAAGGTACAAATTTTAAAATAGATAACAGATGAGGTTTCAAAGAGGAAAGTGTTCCTTTACACCCTCACCCATTTCCTCTTCTGCACACCAAGCACTGATACAGGCAAATCACCTCTGTATTTCTCTCAGACAGAAACCACCACCAGCCCTGGGAGGTTCATTAAATTTTAGGGCAAAGTTCTGACTAGTGTTCATAAGCAGCTTAAAGGTGGTTGTAGTTGCTGAACTTCTTGTTTATTTTTGTTTGTATCATGTTAACGCTGAAATATTATACTCATGGAAAAGTGCTGAAAACAATTATATAGCCTAGTATTTTATTACAATATTAAATGTTCATGTGACAACCAAATCAAGAAATACTACTTATAGAACTCTAAAAGTTTTCTTTATCCCTTCCCTTCTATTTGCCTCTACTTTCTCCAGAAAGTAAACATTATGCTAACTTTTACACTAATTATTTCTTGTTTTTTTTTTTTTTTTTGTCTCTTTGTATATACTTCATTATACTTTCCCCTGAACACTGGTTGACAAGGGTCTATATAGTACAAAATAGAATTTCTGTTTTTTCGATATGCCTTCTCGTTAACTTATGATTGTTCAGTTCATATCCTTTTTTCATTGCTGTTAAAGATTCTCTTGTGTGAATAAAGCAAAATTTATGTATCCACTATTGATTTTGTATGGTTAAGAGACATTTTTGTTTATCCCATTGTAGTAGTATTAGTGTTAATTGATATACTCTCTTTTTGGATATGAATGTAGAAGTTCATTTGCTGCTTATTGGATTTTCCTACGTTCAACTTTAGAAAGTAATGTTCAGAAATATGCTCCATAATTTTCAAGTATTTGAGGACTTTCTAGTTAATATCTTGTTCTATATTTCTATTTAAATTGTCATGGGGTCAAAAGAAATATTGTCAATCTTGTAAAATTTGTCTGAAATTATAGAGATTCCACTTTTATAAATATCCCATGAGTGCTTGGCAAGAATGTTTACTGTGCATTTCTTGGTGAAATGGTCTCCATATATCCATCTGGTCAAGTTTGCTAGTTGTGTTCTTCAGATTCTCTTAAGTTTTTAGTTGCTTTTTTTATGGTTAATGGAAGCGTTTTGTTAAATTGTTACTATAAGCGTGGAGTTATCAGTTGAGACTAATGAAAATCTAGAATAGTTACGTGAATTCGTTCCTCCATCATTAGGAATTATCCCTCTAAGATTGCTACTTTTCCTAAAATTACTTCATCTAATACTTACATATATTCCTTTTGTTTTTTGGTTACTACTTGTATAGTATATGTTTTCCTATTTTCTGTCAAATTTTCGGTGTCTTCTTATAAACATATC
Organism: Scalopus aquaticus; assembly: GCA_004024925.1. Classification (NCBI taxonomy): domain Eukaryota; kingdom Metazoa; phylum Chordata; class Mammalia; order Eulipotyphla; family Talpidae; genus Scalopus; species Scalopus aquaticus. The sequence goes on along the minus strand of PVIJ01002044.1, from coordinate 167,822 downwards.
TTTTATAAGTAGCATATAGTTGTTCTTCAAAAAAAATCCAATCTGGCATTTTGTATTTCAGTTGGAGCATTTTCAGTTACGCTCTGCCTACCATGTTTTTTATATATTCTGTTAGATTGCTTGTCTTGTGCATTAAATGTTTCTTTTTCTCCTTTCATTTCTTTGACATTGAGTATATTTTTATCTGTTTTTCTGTCTTTTACTATTTTTAAGGTCCCATGACATCCAGAAGGTCAATTGCTTTTTATGCCGTACAGTTCAAATAACTCTTAACATCATCACCTTCCTGATTATATAACATTGCGTTTTTGTACCTTAACTTTGTGTGTCTTAATTCCCATAATGTACTTGCAGTTTTGTAAGTATATGTAAAATAAAATATTAAAAAAAACCCCAAAACCCAAATAAATAAAGGGCAATGAAAATAAAATTATAAAGTAAGTCCAAATGAATACTGGACTTGTACTTACAAGTATGGGCTGCTTTCCTTTTTTAGTTAATAAGAATAGTGCTGTTATGAACAAGTTTTTATGTGAATTTATATTTCCAATTTTCTTAGGACAGATACCACTATTCTTATTTATTAAAGATATTCTTTTTTGTAGCTTTTAGATAGTTTCTATTTCCCCAGCTTTATGGCAGTATTGTACAAATATTGTATAAGTTTGTATGTTATCATGTTTGTATGATATACTTATATGTTGCAGTGATTACCACCATAGCATTAGCTAATACCTCTACTCTGTCACATCATTACCATTCTTTTGGTGTGTGGTAAGAACATTTAAGATGTACTATCTTAAACAACTTTCAATATAAGATAGTTATTAGCTGGGCCTCTCTGGTAGCGCAGCAGTTAAGCGCTGCACTGGGGAGCTGTCATCAGCGGTAATGCGAGTTCAACGCCCGGCAGGGGAGATTCCCACATGGCGGGGCAGACCTCTCCTGCCTCACTCACTGCTCCCCTCAGCAATGTATTTCTGTCTATCTGCCTTTTCTGCTTCCCACTCCGTCTCTGGTGAGCCCTTTCACCGCCCCACGCCTCTGGCCTGTACCCCAGTTTGTATGCATTGTATGCATAAATAAATAAATCTTTAAAAATAAAGATAGCTATTAGCTATAGTCAGCGTGCTGTGCGTTATGTTTATATTTCCATTTTAGAGTCAGCATGCTGATTTCAACACAAAGAATCATGTTATTTTATTTGACATTTGAATATAAATCAGTTTGGAAGACTAAAATTTTTGATATTAAGCATTTTCGTCCATTAACATCCTATATTTAGCATGTTTAGCATGCTATATTTAGCAAACTTGATGTTTTGTAGTTTTTAGTATTGTTGTTTCACTCATCTTTTTAAGATTTAGTCCTAGATACTTGATTTTTTATTATAAGTAATAATTTTCTTTACATTTCTTTGGTATGATAGAAATAAAATTGATTTGTGTGTATTAATCTCATATCTGTTAACACTGCTGTATGAATTTAATGGATTTAATAATTCATCGATTCTTCCAGGGATTTTTAATATACAGGATCATTGTCACCTTTTCAGAGTTCTACTTTGTTTCTTTTCTAATTATTCTCTTTTTTTTTTCTTGCTGTGTTGTGCTTCCTAAGAACTCTTCTATGATATTGAATAAAATGCTGATAGTAGTCATCTTTGTCTCTTTCTCACCTCTGCATTTTTTATAGCAGTTTAAGTTTCTTGTTAGTATAAAAATAAAGATGAAAATTCAGGCTGTGTAAGAAGATATCTTTAATTAGTTTTGTATTAGCAGACTGACTTATTTTCCAGGGGTTGTTTTTTATAATTCATTTTCCCACAAATGATTAGGGCATTAGATTTTAAAGTCAATGAAGACCAAAAATATTCATTGTTATGACTGAAAAACATTTAAATTACCCCTCACATATCAGTACAATATAAGTGCTTCGGTAAGTTGAATAGCTTTCCCTCTAAAGTTAGTCTGAAGTTTGGGTTGATAGCTGTTCCTGTGGTTGAACACTGGGTGGAACAGTTGGATTTTATTTTGGGATACTTATCTTCCCTAAGATATTATTACTCTAGCTTTGACCATGCTTGTATATTTAAAGGATGCGTGGAATGACTGCTCTGTTATGAAAATATTTAATTGTTAGAGGCTATGCAGAGTTTTTTGTTATTGTTGTTGTGTTGATATCTTTTGGTGATAGCTTAATTTTTAAAATGATGTATTCAAATCCTTCTGTAATATAGCTAGTGTTAATTAAGGATGATTGCTTGTTTTTCTCCACATTTTAAGTAATTATGAGGAAATTACTAACCTCAGCTTTAGTTTCACTATTTTCAAAATGATACAGTAATACCTACTTATGAGCCACTGCAAAGTTTAGATGTAAGTTTCCTGCTTTGCACTGTGTACATTACTTTGGTTTTAGAGTCCTTGGTTCTAATACTAGTTTTGTTGTTATCAGCTTTACAAGGTAACTTTTTTGAATAATTCTTTACATAATCAACTGAAAAAGAGAGCCATACTATATGTTAAATGCAGCAGTTAGTTAAAACAATGTTCCATAGTAATAGATACTAAACATTTGCTATTTTTAAGGCAGCTCTCTTTTTCCAGTATAACATTATAGTCCTGTTAAATTTATTAATGCTCCTATTAAGATCCTGTTGTTTCATTAAGTTATAAATATTTTGGAAAATATTGACAAAATATTTGTGGAAAACATTCTTTCATAATGTTTATTTTGAATTATGTTGAGAAGGAAATTCAAGAAAAATTTTGGCTTTTAGGATTTCATAGAGTATTTAATGAGGATAATGTTCAGGAGTAAGTAGTGTGTTTCAGATTTCTTTGACTGCATGGAAAAATTCCTTTTTCCATATTAGTAGGAAACTATGCTTTATACTTACTCTGTGCAGACCTTACCCTCTTTCTAGATGATGCTTTAAAATAACGAAATGAGTGTCTTCAGTCTTTTAAAATGATGTTCTTATAATTGAAGATTTTATTGTACTTTTTTGGGGGAGGAAGAAATCTGTAAAGCAAATTTCAGTTTATTTCTTATGCTCAAATTATATATTAATATTATTTACATTTTATAGTTTTACTTTAGTAAAATTAAATGTGAAACTTAGATGCTTAAAATATTTTGAAGTTTGGAAATGCCCTGATTTTTTCTTTGATTTAGTAGAATTCATAACTGGATACCTTAAGATTGAATACTATCATTAGTAGTGTACTTTTATCATTAAGATTTCCTTATTTATAGTCTTTAAGTGTCCATCTTAGCTATAGTATTAGTGTTAAAATAGTATAAATGTATAAGTATGTTTCTCTGCGAACCTTTTCTTCATCCTTTTTTCCTTCCCCTTCCCTTGTCTTATGCCAGTGAGTTCCTTCGGGGTTACTCCTGCAGTAGGTGGACTATCATCTGGGACAGTTGGGGAAGCTTCGACAGCCCTGAGTTCAGCAGCCCAGGTAGCTTTGCAGTCTCTCTCTCATGCAATGGCTTCAGCCGAGCAACAGCTACAGGTGCTGCAAGAGAAACAGCAGCAGCTTTTGAAGCTTCAGCAACAGGTTGGAGACTATTTGGCTCTTTGTTCATGCTGTCTCTAAACTTCAAAAGCTGAAAAAGTGCTATAAAAAAATGACCATTATTTTCGTAAAGGAAAGTAGGTTGACCGATCTGAACTAATCATTTTCTACAAAAATTGAGGTAATGTCTTTGTGATATATTTAAATTTTTAGAAGTTATCATATAAATACATTTTATTTGCTACATAGTTCAGGAAAAATAATTGATACATTTTGCAAGTGAAATTGTTCTTTGTTTAAACAGTCTTGACTAAACAGTATAGTTATCAGTTAATTTAGTGTTTCAAGGAACCAGAAACTTCCTTTTAAAGTCCAATTAAGTTGATGTGAGTTAAAAATTAGCCACAATTACAACTGTTTTTGAAGTTTCAACTGGTTTAAATGCAATTTAAACAATTCCATGTATTCTAGTTATATCAGGTTAGGTAACTTGAGACTGTACCTCCTGTTAATATTTTGCTTTGAGGAGCTCATTGCTTCCTTATTTATGTTTAATTGTTCTGCTTATTTTCCACCTTTGCTTTGAGAAAGCCCTAGTTCTAAGATGCATAGAAAATTTTGTACTTTTAATGAAGTATACATAGCAAAGAAACATTCCGTTCTTAAGTCCACTTTTTGTTAAAGAGTTAATGTCATCTTTAATTAGGATATAGTTAACCATGTCTATCTTCATAATATATACCCATGTAGAATTTCTTAAAATTTAGGTAGGCAGGATTAGTCTATATTTGTTGCTTTTACTTCTTTTCCAGAAAGCCAAGCTGGAAGCCAAGTTACATCAGACAACAGCTGCAGCAGCTGCAGCAGCATCAACGTCGTCAGCAGTAGCAGCAGTAGGTCCTGTTCACAACTCTGTGCCTTCCAACCCAGTGGCAGCCCCTGGATTCTTCATTCATCCATCTGATGTTATTCCACCCACTCCAAAAACAACACCACTTTTTATGACTCCACCACTCACCCCACCCAATGAAGCAGTTTCTGTTGTGATTAATGCCGAACTTGCTCAGCTTTTCCCAGGCTCAGTTATTGATCCCCCAACAGTCAATCTTGCTGCTCATAACAAAAATTCCAACAAGTCCAGAATGGTAAATTACTATATTTTAAATAGGTCTTTGCTTAGGCATTTGAAAATATTTTGATGTTTATGCTAACTTTAAAAGGAAAAATTTTCTGTAACGGCTTGATATATCAAATTAGATTATTTTCTTTTATATAATACTAAAGAATATACATCAGGGAATGAGACTTACTAATTTGATATTATGGTTAGTAGCTTCTGTTGAGCAAGTGTAATATCAATATAGAGTTGTACTTTTTTTCTTTTCTAGAATCCACTTGGTTCTGGTCTAGCCCTTGCAATTTCTCATGCTTCACATTTTCTTCAACCTCCACCCCACCAGTCTATTATTATAGAGAGAATGCATTCAGGTAATCTCTGTCTTTCTTAAAATATTATTCTTGCTTAACTTACCACTCCTTTTAAGATGTAATATTCTGTAGTTTGATTTTCCATTGCACATAAATCATATCTGCTCTTGGTAAGTACATCTTATAGACATGAGCTATATGTAAAAATAAGCTGTATATTATGTAAATAAATGTATTTCTATATTATATAAGCAAATAAGCTGTATATTAAAAATAATCAAATTCTTAATGGTATTTTCTGCCCATTGTAACAGTGTTAGGGTATATAATCTTTAGAGTAAAATTTTGTTTTTCATGCTAATGAAATGTGAATAGTTGTTTGAACTATGATTTGGTTTATCTCTGGAAGTGATTATGGCACATAATCTTCCTGAGGATGGAATTCTGTCTTTTGTTGTTCTGTTGATTTTTTTGGTTAGGAAGACTTGGTAATTGCCTTATTTATTTATTTATATGCCTTATTTTTTTTGAAACTAGTTCCCTTGGGATTAGTACTATTTCTAAAAGTTTAATTTTAGTTTCCTCACTAAAAAAATGTAGTTGGCAAGATTACTAGCTGTCCTTACCCCAATCCAAAAAAGTAGCAAAAGAGCTATGATAGTAGTAATGATTCTGCTTACTTCACTAATCAAATGTATCCTAAAATGTGTGTGAGATGAGAGATGCAAATCTCACCTTTCCCAATAAATAAGAACAAGAACAATGGCAGTTTTATTGATTTTGCCTGCTTTTTCACTAATTGAACTTATTCTTGAAATGTGCTGAGATGAGAGATACAAATCTCTGAGTCCATTCTTGCCTTTCATTAGTATGAACATCTCAACCATTGTTGAGTGTGAATCTAGTGCATGTACAAAAGGGCTTTTTTTTTTTTTTTTTGCCCCTTCAGAGTAAGCCATTTATTTAATATACTCCTGAGTTGAAGAGACAGTCATGTGTCAGTACTGGAGGAAAACATTGCTTGAGATAAGTTATATCTGTCTCCATTATATTTTTTTAGTGGTAATAATGACTACATATGACTTCTGTTTTATACTTTATATCTTAACTCCAATGTGAGATGTAACTCCATGAGAAATTAAACAAGGCTTAAAAAAACCGAAATCATGTAATATAATTTAGTATTACATGATTGTTGTAAAATTAAAAAATGCATTTGGTTGTAAAATTAAAAAGTAAAAGGCCAAATGGCTGAAAGAATAGCAGATAGGTACTTTATAGAATTTACGAACTGTTTTTACTGATGTAATTTTTTTACTCTTTTATTGAAGCCTTTTTTTATTGTACCCTTCGTTCTAATGCCATAGTAGCAAACTTACCTGTATTTTTTTTGAGCTTCAAAATTGGCATTAAGCTTTCAGAAAATTTTGAGAGGGAATTTTTTTTGTTGAGCTTTGTAAGTTGATTGCATATTTTAAAATGAGCATTCCAAACTTTTTTTGAGTATATGTTTTGGTTAATTGATACACAGTATTTTTGTCAACTATTGCTCTTTCTCCCATAGGAGCAAGGAGATTTGTGACCTTGGATTTTGGCAGACCAATACTGTTGACAGATGTATTGATTCCAACTTGTGGAGACTTGGCTTCCTTGTCAATTGACATTTGGACTTTAGGAGAAGAGGTGGATGGGAGACGATTGGTAGTGGCAACTGATATAAGTACTCATTCACTGATTCTTCATGACTTGATACCACCTCCTGTGTGCAGATTCATGAAGGTAAAGAACTTTTGGAAGTAAATGGATATTCTTTCCATGTTTCCGACAAGTGAGGAAAGCTACTCAGACATAATTAAAAAGTTACAGTTATCTTTTTAAATACATTGCTCATATTTTTGCTATAGATGGGTGTAGGTATATATTAATAATTTTTTATTTCAGATCACTGTCATCGGACGTTATGGAAGTACAAATGCCAGAGCCAAAATCCCACTAGGATTTTATTATGGTCATACATACATCTTGCCTTGGGAGAGTGAACTGAAGTTAATGCATGATCCTCTAAGGGGAGAGGTAGAATCTGCAAACCAGCCGGAAATTGATCAACATTTAGCAATGATGGTTGCTCTACAGGAGGATATACAGTGCAGGTGAGTAGAAGGTGGAAACAGTTTAATCTTCTTGAAACCCTGTACATTGTATATTTTATGTGCACTTACGAAATGGCTTTTTATAGGTGTGTAGAAAAGAACAGACAAAAGTGGGACAGTAGCACATTATAATATTTAAGCATTAAAATATTGCAACTAAGTAATTAGCTCCATTTTACTTATCAATTCTTTTTAATGGTTGTGTGATAACATGTTTTAAAGATTTAATTTCTAGTTTGGGTTTCTGCACTTATAGCAAAGAAAACATCACAGCAATTATTTTGTTCATTTATTTTTTACTTACAGGTATAACTTAGCTTGTCATCGACTAGAAACTCTTTTACAAAGTATCGACCTTCCTCCACTCAACAGTGCAAACAATGCACAGTATTTTTTACGAAAACCAGACAAGGCAGTAGAAGAGGATAGTAGAGTCTTTTCTGCCTATCAGGATTGTATTCAGCTCCAGCTTCAGCTAAATTTGGCTCATAATGCAGTGCAGAGGCTCAAAGTAGCACTTGGTGCCTGTCGGAAGATGTTGAGTGAAACATCAGATCCAAAGGATTTAATTCAAGCATCTTCCACAGAGCAGTTACGTACTATCATCAGATACTTATTGGACACCTTGCTGAGCCTTCTTCACTCTTCCAATGGTTTGTATTTGGCTTAGTACTTTAAGAAAAATATGTTTGATGTGATTTTGTTGCATATCTTGTTTTAATATCTCTTGGGTATTGTTAATTCTGATGTCTTCACTAGTATATTAATGAATGTACTTTTAGATTTTTTCTTATATTATTTACCTTAAATGCATTTGTGATTTTTTCATTCTTGAGTTTTTACTTTTGATGTGCCAGGTGATTGTGTTACTTGTAAGAATACATTGTTTAAAAGTACAACAGTGAATGCTTAATGGATTGCTGCTAACATTATATAGAAGAGTCATTTTCTTTCCAGGTGCTATTTTTTGATCATTATATATGAATACACAAACGTACACAGTCCTCTGATTCCCCCAACCCCACATATAACATGATTGGCTTTTTTACTATTTAACAATTAGAATTCTGTATGTGAGGAATAAATAAATGAATAACAAAAATAAATAAAATATAATTGTACACTGATTTCTGGTAAAGAAAAAAAGCAAATCTCAGCATGCAGGTTTTGATTTTGTAGTTTACACTTAAATGGGAAATTTTACTGTTTTCTTTCTTGTAATAGGACACTCTGTTCCTGCAGTTTTGCAGAGCACATTTCATGCCCAGGCCTGTGAAGAGCTTTTTAAACACTTATGTATCAGTGGAACCCCAAAGATACGGTTACATACTGGCCTTCTACTTGTTCAACTCTGTGGTGGTGAAAGATGGTGGGGTCAATTTCTTTCTAATGTTCTTCAGGAATTATACAATTCAGAGCAACTTCTAATCTTTCCACAGGATAGGTAGGTTAGAAAACAATAAATTACTTGTTATTAGTGATAATACTTCTCACAGTCAATATTCAGATTTTGAAATCTTGTGCATGTGTTTTCTGGGCATGGAGACATGAAGCATGTGTTTTCAGCATTTGGGAAATGCTCAGTGACAGGCATATTGAAGAAGTTTATATAATATATAAATGTGCTATATATTTTTTAGTTTCCTAGTGCAATCTTTGGAGTTTTTGAGATGCTTGCAAGTAATTCCTATCAGATCGTGCTACCTTATATGTTAATTGAATTTTTTGAGGCTATAATAAAGTTCTCTGCCTGATTTATTGTTGGTAAAGTTAGATACCAATAGCTTGCAAAAGAACTAAGTTTTAACATCACACCTCAACTGTCATGAAGTCTTGAGTCTTTATTAAGAACCAAATATTCTACTGTTCTGTCAAATTTCAATGTAAATTATTTAATAGGTGAACATTTAAATTGGTTCATACTGGCTATTTTATTTGTGTCCTTTTTTTTTTTTTTTAAGGGTCTTCATGTTACTTTCCTGCATTGGTCAAAGATCACTTAGTAATAGTGGAGTATTAGAAAGTTTACTTAATCTCTTGGATAATTTATTGTCACCTCTTCAGCCACAATTACCTATACATAAGAGGACAGAAGGTATTATTTAAAACAATTAAAATTAGTAAAAACTTAAAATCCCTATAAATAATGCTTTTTAAAAAATAACTAGTCTGAACTCTTATTTTAATACCTATTGCTGCACACTTTGTTGATGTTTTTATTTTGTGTACTTTTTAGAATGAGCAGTCCTCTTGTGATTGTCAAATGCTCATTGCTTTTTAAACTTAGGATCTTTTTACTATTTCATTTTTGAACCTGGGAATTTTGTAGCACATTTTTATCTATATCATTATAACTAAAATCACATTCTGATTTAAAGCTTTAAGGCACCATTTCTATTCTGGTCATTGGTAATGACTTTCATTTGGACAAAAAGAATTGTTACTGTAAAAAAATAGGAGAACACAGTTTAAAACTGTGAACTATACATTGAGATTTTTTGAAATTTAATTCAACCCTAAGTCTTAGAATAGCATTTATGCTTTGTTTATAAGTTATTATATGTTGGATTGAATCTACACTAAATATCTATTTTGTACCGTGAGGCATCTGTTGTGGCCATAGTTTCCAATTTTGAAGCCTGTTATAAATAAATATTAGTAAGTTTTGGGTTTATATTTGGTATGTCTTCGGTTTATAAAATACTTTATGTCACGCTTGTTTCATCAGATTTCATCAATACTCTTAGAGTCTTCTGATTACTTTTCCTTTGTTATCTCTCTGTAGGAGTACTAGATATTCCCATGATCAGTTGGGTTGTTATGCTGGTGTCCAGGTTGCTGGATTATGTTGCAACTGTTGAAGATGAAGCAGCAGCAGCAAAGAAACCTTTGACTGGTAAAGACAGAGAGAGATTTCTGACAGGTATCCAACGTTTCTAAGGATCTGTGGGTAGGGATTTTCAGTGACTACATTGTTGACCTGCAGAATTTAGCTCCATATAATACACAAAATAACTTTACTGGGAATTTTTTTAAGAGTAGATTTAATTTTGATGAACTTTATGTCAAGACCTTTTGCTTGGTCATGAAATTTAGCTTCTTAATGAAACCATGTCTTTCTTATTCATAGTTTTACTCATGCTCATTCAAACACTATAACATACATATAACTACAGTTATGAAAGGGAAATCTGTAGACAGTTCCTGTACTTTTATGTTACTTTACTATGGTGTGTCATTCCACTTGCTGTTATAAAATGTAGTTCTATTAATTCATTACAAATGGCTTTCATGGTTTGATACAAAAATCCCAGATTATCTTGGTGACAGTCTAATCTTGAGGCACAGTCTTTCTCAAAAAAATTAAGGCACAGAAAGGTTTAAACATTAAAGAAAATCAAATTACGGGATAAATTGTTTTCTTCCCTCTTACCATTCAACAGGACTTTTCAGGAAGGATTTCAAAATGGTTTTGAAATAGCTGTCTAAATACAGTCATTATGTGTCATAAAATTTGGAATTTTACATATTGTCAGGATTCTGATATTAAAAGTAGTTCTCTTGGTGTTTTATATGAATGAATCATTTATGTACACATTGTGTTTGGGAACAGGGTGGGAAAATCTCATGTATAGAAATTTGTCTTATAAATATGTTTTAGACAAATACTAAGCTTGTGGGTCAGTTTAGTTGTATGGAGGTAAGACACAAGTATGATTATGATTAAAATTGTAATAGTATTAGAAGTCTTCATTTTTTTCCCTCTATTCAGATATGTGGAAACTCATTCGGAATACCTTTTTTTTTAAGTGTTAGAAGAATTTAAAATAATTTGGCAAGAGACTCGATAATAGGATGTCCTTAGATTATGCAAAAGAAAAGAATGATTCTGAAAGCATAGTCTAGACATATTCCTCCCAAATTGAGAATAAGTAGAGCTGCATAGCATGGTTTTTGAACTACTCAACCTTTTTTTGGAGTCATTAGGTAAAATTATTTAGTACCTCCTTTTTGGCTATCTGGACAAAAGTTTGAGTTTGAAAAAGTCAATAATGTGCATTGGTTCTTAATAGATTGAGTAGCATTGTCAAAGTTGTGTTGTACAAAGATTAATCTTAAATGTTTAATTGTGGAGAAAGATTGCTTTTAAGGAAAGATTGGAGACAAAAACTCAGGCCTAAATGTAATTATGGGTTTAGATTAATCTTTATAGGACAAATTTAGCATTTTCTTCATAATGATTTCCTTAATTTTATTTAAAATTAACGTGCCATGGGGTTTCTCTGGTGGCGCAGGGGTTAAAGTCTCAGTGCCATCAAGCTATATCCAGCTACTGCAGCGTGAGTTCAATGCCTGGCCAGGGAGCTGACCCACATGGCGCAGCAGACCTCTCCTGTCTCACCTGCTGTTCCCCCCAGCAGTGTTTTCCAGTAGACCCACCTGTTCTGCTCCCCACTCTGTCTCTGGTGAATCCTCTCACCCTCCACATCTCTGGCCTACATCCCAGTTCTTGTATGCATAAATACAATAAAAAATAAACCTTTAATATGTCATGATTGACATATTTATAATTTTGTCTTTTCTGGGTATGAAAAATACTTTAACATTTGACAGAATTATTAATAGACTGTTTCCTTTCCCTGTAGGTAACCAGTGGAGTTTTATTAACAATAATCTGCACACTCAGACCATAAATAGGTCTTCCAAAGGCAGCAGTAGTCTTGATAGACTGTATTCCAGAAAAATCAGAAAGCAGCTAGTTCATCATAAACAGGTAATTTTCAATAATAAATTTTATATTTTAGTATTTGAGAACATTGTCTTGAATGTTGCATGAGATAGACTTGCCACCAGCTCTTAGGTATGGCATTTAACGACTGACTAAACCTACGGAAATTATTTAACATGTGAGTGCGAGTTTACTGTTTCGTAAGATGACATCAATATGTTGTTTACAGATTTTGGTGATACCCTTTAAAGTGTCTACTTTTCCCCATCTTTCTATATGGCCATTCTAAGTGAGATACCATTTTTCTTTCCTAGCCAAAAGGCTTCCCTGCCATGTTTTTTTCTAATCCAATTCATTTTCATGCAACCCTTTTGAAATACATTGTAACATTGTCAGTACTCTGCTATGGTATTTTACTATAGCTTGCAAAATGGTACTACTGAGAGAAATTAGGTAAAGTGTATTAGAGATCTTTATATTATTTCTTATAACTGCATATGAATCGATAGTCATCTCAAAAATTTTAACTGATGAAAAAAAATATATAAATGCGTTAATCTTGAGGGACATTTCCATATGTGCAAAACTAAGATTATTGTGTAACAAAAATATTTTCCCTATGCTTTAAAAAATCATTCTTATCCTCCATTTTAAAACTTCCATCAGTCTCATTACTGGCTTATATAAAAAAGTTTCCAGTTATTCCCTTCTCCCATGGGTAAGGACTTCATTAATTCGTCTTTTTAATTTATTTTTTATTTTTCCAACTGATTAATTTTTAATCTGGTGTTTGGAGAGGTTTTAGTCAGGGCTTGAAAATGATTTTGTTTTATTTTTTGATTAACAGCACAGTTAAAAATATATTGCTAGATCTTGCAAGGAATTATTTATTCTATTAATTTGTTTTGAATTGTGTGAAGAGTAATTTACTAAAATTGTTAATGGTAGGATTAACTTTTTTTATAGCAACTTAATTTACTAAAAGCAAAACAGAAGGCTTTGGTGGAACAGATGGAAAAAGAAAAAATACAAAGTAACAAAGGATCATCATATAAACTTTTAGTAGAGCAAGCAAAACTAAAGCAGGCTACTTCAAAGGTATGATACGTTCCTTTTAATGTAATTATCATAAACAAGTCACTTTCTCTTTTGGTGTATTTTTTAACTTTGGAGGGTAACATTTATAAGTAACGTTAACTTGTATATTGTTTTTATAAAATCATGCACTTATTTCATTAGATTTTGAAATAACTTGATTAATAACTATGCTTAAAGTTATGTATTTCCATTACCACCCACCTTTTATAAATTCTAATTAGAAGGGTAATGATTTGGTATCATTTGATAATGATTATTTAAGGTTTTGGTAGATTTGACCTAAAGTAGCATTTTTGTAGAATTTCTCTTTCTGTTACATATTTTGTGTCTTATTCTAAATGGGATATTAGATATTTGGGCCAGTGTAACTTTTAATAATGTTATTTTTGAAGCCAAGTTTTACCTAAAAATATTGTTCTTTGAACTTAGAAGTTTGCTGATTGAATGTTTTCATTCCATAAACAAATTTATGTTGAAGTAACTTTTATTAGGTATGTGTTAATTTAAACTTCTGTGTGCAGCACTTTAAGGATTTAATTCGTCTACGTCGGACAGCAGAATGGTCCCGTTCTAATTTAGATACAGAAGTTACAACGACAAAAGAAAGTCCAGAGATAGAACCACTTCCATTTACCCTGGCCCATGAGCGATGTATTTCAGTAGTCCAGAAACTTGTTCTGTTTCTCCTCTCCATGGATTTTACATGTCATGCAGATCTCTTATTATTTGTTTGTAAGGTAAGTTACTAGGAATACTTTATAATTATTAACTTACAGGATACAAAAAAGAATTAAGAAAGAATGGAATTTTAAATTGATTTTTGAGTAAGAGACATAAAAGTGTTTTTATTATATTCCTTTTATGCATTTTTATAATTGTTAGATGGAAGATTTTAAAAAGTTTGCCATATATTCTAGAAAACCTCGCTTATATTTTAATCTAGTTAAAACTAGATTAATGTATTGATTTGTAATGTGTGTAATGTAGGCATGTCTTATCTTCAAACTACCTCTTTTTTCTGTAGTTGGGAAATACATAAGGACAAATTATAGTACCAAAGGAGTTTTTATGCCATAAAGTTTTTTCTATGGCATATGCATTGTTTATAGAAGTTGTTTTAATTATTCCACCTAGATTTTTATACATGACCCTTGAATTTTCTTTGGTATTTCATCTCAAGCTGATACTTTGATACCAAGAGCATATCATTATTAAAAATTACTATTCCAACACTTTGTTTTTTTGCGAGGCATATGTAATTGTCATTTACAAAATGTTTTACAGGTCCTTGCACGTATTGCAAATGCAACGAGACCAACTATACACCTATGTGAGATTGTGAATGAACCCCAGCTGGAAAGACTGCTATTACTTTTGGTTGGAACTGACTTCAATAGAGGAGATATCTCTTGGGGTGGTGCTTGGGCTCAGTATTCCTTAACTTGCATGCTACAGGATATTTTAGCAGGTTTGTCAAGGTTTATTTTTCATAGGGTACAATGAAACAGCTTGCCGTTGGCCAACTGATTTTTAAAGGAATCTAATTCCTAAACTATAAAAGTTTATAGTAGTAGCAACCATTTATTAATAGAATTAATTTTACATTTAATGATGTTGATAGCTGTGATAAATATATGTCTTCATGGAGGAGTTAGGTTGGTCAAGTGCAGGGATATTGGAGTTGGTTGGCTTAATAGTAACAGCACTATACACTTTACTAGATCTTTATGTGACTTTGAGGAAGGTGTTCTCTGTGTCTTAAGTTTTTCATCTGCAATGTAAGAATAATAAAAAAACCTACCTTCTAAAGTTACTTTGATAAGTGAATTAATGTGTGTAAAGTGATTATAATAACAACTTTTCACATCACGCATTTTTTCCAACTTGTTGTCTCTAGCATTTGATAGTAATGCAGTGAGTGAGTCCTAGCATTTTCTTAAGTAGGTGAGGATTCATTTGTCCCAGAATCTTTTATATTTGGCAGAGCATATGTGAAAAAATATGTTTTTAATGTCTATTTGCAAATAATTATTAAGGCAGTTTTGTCTCCTTATATTAGGAGAGTTGCTGGCTCCAGTAGCTGCAGAAGCCATGGAGGAAGGAACAGTGGGTGATGATGTAGGCGCAACAGCTGGTGACTCTGATGACTCTCTTCAGCAAACTTCTGTTCAGTTACTGGAAACTATAGATGAACCATTGACACATGAGATAACTGGTACATTTGTTGAATTATGTTTTATTTAAAATATCCTTCTAACTTTTTATTTAAATGAAAGTGTTTCAATATTAAGAATATTTTTTTTCATGTTTTTCTGTTAGGTCTTTAGCCTAGTAAACATATCATGAGTAAATTTGTTCACTTGGTATTCTCATTGAGTAAAAGCTCATTATAGTAAAATGCTATCCTTTCATAATACTACAGTTATTTTTATGTGTTAGGATTTAACTATCTGGTTGAAGAAAATACAACTTGGAAATGGTAAAAGTAACACTATGGAGGATAGCGAGAGCTTTTGTTCTTTAAGAACTTTTTTGGTCTATTTTCTTCCTTTTTTAGAGTTACATTTATATCTTAACATAGTCCTTTGTGTCATACATCCTTGGTTTTCCAGTCTGTTTTAGTTACTACCCTGTATATGCCATATGCAATCCTCATTTCAACCACTTATCTTGGATTCTCATGATTTTATCTTTCATAACCAGATATTCGTTTTGTTTCAAATAGACTTCCTTTTGTTAGTAACAGATGAACTCTTTAATTAAGATTCATGTAAAGTATGCCCTCTACCAAGAAACTTTTTCAGTCACTGCTAACAGTTTTGGAGATTTTGCCATAACACTCAGGATTGTTTCTTATAAAACTTCTACTGGTTTAATTATTGTACCCCGCTGTATCCTCTTATTAATTTATTAGAGGGTGGTTATTTATTAATCTTCATATGATCAAACCCTAGTTACAGGTTTACATTTGCTAGATATTCTATAAATATATATTGAATAAGAGGGTGGGAATGATGGGAAGGCAAGGGCTGCATGTCATAGAAGACTAGTTAAGAAATGGCGACAAGAGCAAAATAATTTCTAATTCATAATAGGAAAATAAGGCGAATAGCAGTCTTAAAATTTTTTGGTTTTCATTTAATAATGGATATCATTTCCTATAATGTTGGATGTAGTGAATTTATATATTAGAGGTAATAAAACGAGTATTCTAGAAATGGTTAATGATTATTTTTAATTACAAAGTTTATGAAACTTGATTCAACAAGGAATAATCTCATGGTCTTTTCCCTTAGGACAACAAATATTATTACCTCAGTATTTTTAATTGTATGTTACAGATTATTAATTCTAATAATAGAATTACCTCCTTAGTAATGCTTAATTGTCAAATGTAAAAATTCAAAGATTTTTATGTCAGTAAAATGTGATGTACAAGTGAATAAGTTTACCTATGTATAAAACCGGTATATTAAATTTTATGTGATGTGCTCCACCAGTAATATCACTTTCAATTATTTGTAGGTGCACCTCCTCTTTCCTCTTTGGAAAAGGATAAAGAAATTGATCTTGAGCTACTTCAAGATCTAATGGAAGTTGACATTGATCCTTTAGATATCGACTTGGAAAAGGATCCTCTTGCAGCCAAAGTTTTTAAGGTATAGTAAATTATTCTTTGCAATTAAAATAATTAATCTTACACTTTGGCTTATTAATTAGTTTAAAGAGGAAAGTATTCATATTTATCACTAAATGTAATCATTATTCAACTTAATCAAAACGTATTAAATCGTTATCTATGCTATAATGGTTTTTACAATACCAATGGAGTAGCATTAAAACATAACATTAATTAAGGATGCTATTTAGCTGCCAAATTCTAAAATACTTTTAGATTTTGGTATAAAATGAACAAAGTATTGCCACAGTATTCCTAGAGTATTAAAAGTATGTTTTGGGAACTTAGAGGGTGGGAAGGATGTTTATTTTGTGGCCCTATTTGATTTTTAGGTCATTTAAATAATACGCCGTTCTGAGTGATAAGACAAAAATGAACCATAATTTTTCCCCATTCTTTTAAGCCCATAAGCAGTACGTGGTATGACTATTGGGGTGCTGATTATGGCACGTACAATTACAACCCTTACATTGGAGGTCTTGGAATTCCTGTAGCAAAGCCACCAGCAAACACAGAGAAGAATGGATCACAGACAGTTAGTGTTTCAGTATCTCAGGGTAAGTGTTTATTTATGATTGAAATTATGTGGCATTCTTGAAACAAGTCCTAAATTTACATATGCTTTATCCTTTGAAAAATTGAGCCTAAATTTACTGCCATGAGTGACATTCAGAGATACATGTCTGTTGGTTTGGAAGAGCTTCCATACGTGGTCTGTCTTTAATGTCTCAAAATTGTAGCTAGTAAAATAGATTCGTGAAGTGTATGGAATTGCCAGCAGTTTCAATTAATTTTGCTTCCTTTTTGTTATTATCAATAGAATTGTATTTTATTTGTAAACAGAATGAAAACATATCAAATACTATTTGGCCCATCTACTTATGTAGACTATATGAGCCCTTATTTAAAAAAATAACATTTTCCTCATATATTTGAAGCAATCACATTTATTGAAAAGTTGGAAGTATAACCGAAACTTATTTTTCTGAACTGTTTGAGAATTAAGATGCTGATGGCCTGATCCTAAGTTTTTGTCTTGTTTTCATTTGTTTTACAAAGTAGAACATTATTCTACATAAAGGAAACAACAAGCACATTTCATCAAAATCAGGAAATTAACAATACAACTAACTCTTGGATTCCTATTCAGATTTTAGCAATTGTATCCAGTGTTCTTTATGCAGAAGGATCCATTACAAAATCATGAATTGCATGTAGCTCTCAAGTCTCCACAGTCACATTCTGTCAGCCAAAATTCCTTAACATTAGCTTTCAGGACATTGATGCTCTTGAAGATTAGAGGTGTTATTTTGTAGAATGTCCCTCAGTTTGAGTTTGTATGCTATTTCTACATGAGAATGGTCATGTATCTTGTGTCAGAAATGTCTCAGACGTGTAATGCTCATGTTCTTACTCCCTCTTGTTCGCTGCCTAATGATTTTAATTTGTCCCTCCACTGGTGGTTTTAACTTACATCACTTGTTAAGGAGGTGTCTGACAGTCTTCTCCATTGTTAAGTTATTTTTTCCTCCTTTATTAAAAATATCGGCATGTGTTTGTGTGTAGTAGAGGAGTTGCATTGGAGATGATTATTTTTGAACAAAATAGTATTTTCTTTTTGAACAAACCCATGATTTCCTGTTTCATTAATGAGATATAATTTATTAAAAATTTTTTTTTGTTTCTATTGAGGCAAAAATTAATCAAAATAAGATTTACCATTTTAACTCATTTTAAGTGTTTGGTTCTTCGCATTAAGCTCATTTACAGTGTTACCATTATTAACTTAAGTGTTCAAATTCTGCAATATTTCCCCAGTGGACTCTCCTTTAGTTGGTCTGTTGTTTTGGTTTGCCTTCCACCTTTTTTTGAGCACTTCCTTATTGTCTGGCACAAGGTGCCCCAGGCTCATTTTTTACTTTCTTTTCTCCAGACTGGCACACAGCCATTTCTACAAAGTGAAGAGTATTTCAAACAGATTTGTGGAGGAATGTGATTTAAAACTCAAGATTTGGCTGCTGGATATATTTGTTACTAACTTGGTAGATGTTTCTATGCTCCCTTGGTTGACAAATCTAGGGAATGAATATGTGTGTGTGTGTTTGGTATCTATATTTACACATATTTGTTTATGTGTCTGTATGTCTAGAATGCCATGAGTTCACATCTATGTATTTGTTTGTAAGCTAATCATTTTAGTATTCTCCCTTTCCATGTTTGTGTCTGTTTTCTTTGATTGTGAGGAACCTCGTTCTCATCTTTAATTTACTTGCTTCCATTACCGTTACTTCACTTGTTTGATGTACCTTAGTATAAAACATTGCTCATATCTAATCTCCTTTGTACAGTTGCTGTTACCTGCTTTGACTGATACCCCATGCTACAGTGCACCTTCATGAGGACATTCTCTTTATCCTCTCGGTTTAGTGTCAACATTTTATTGTAGGCAACTGGACATGTGTAATAATTATCAAATAGCTTTTACCCCCTTTTAATTGATTTTTATAGCCTTAGATGCTCGCCTGGAAGTTGGACTCGAGCAGCAAGCAGAACTTATGTTGAAAATGATGTCTACCTTGGAAGCGGATTCTATTTTACAGGCATTAACAAACACGTCTCCTACATGTGAGTAAAATTACCATCCTGAGAGTGTAGATATGAATGATTTATCTCTTGATTAATTTAGTTGTAGTTACCAAGAATGTATTTTTAAATTCTGTCTGGTGTGAGTCTAAGTGAGCTAAATACATAGTACGTCTTCCTTGCTAAATTACCAACAAGTAGAAAAATAAGACCAAGGATTAACAGTTTAGGAGATTGAAGGGGGAACAAATTACTTCTATCTAATGATCTTGAGTACAATTTTTTGTTCTTGTGGTGTCGTGAAGTTGATGAAAGTCCTAAGGAACCTTGCTTATTATTAGTCTGCTGTCAGGGAGTTTATTACTTCATATCCTAATTACTGATAAAGTAGAATTTTAAATAATATCTTTATCATCTTGAAAGACTGTTGTAAAATATGTTAGTGTGACAACAAAATGACCTAATTGACTGGCAGAATTGAAAGAATTTACTACCTAATTATCTGCAACAAAGAAAGGCAAACTTTGTATTACAAGGTTAGGTAGTTTTAGACTTTCTGGTCCTGTGGTTTGTGCTGCAACTCTTGTTGTATAGTAGTAAAGCAGTCATAGAAAATACAAAGGAATCAGAGAATGTTAAAAGAGTCAGGCAGTCTGTTACACTGACTGTCAGGCCATGGATTTGCTGATTCTTGATGTACTCTGCTAGTGTTGGGTGATCTCCTTCTGTCACATGAGTATGGTTAAGATAGCAGACTTCTTCTCAAAGACACAGAGTGAGGAGCTTATTTTTCCTAAATATGCACATTACTTCACATTCTTTGGGCCTGGTGAATAAAGGGATAGAGGATACTACTCTAAAAACGCCACATATCAATGGATCCATGTCATTCAAATGCAGGTTGTGTGACGGTCAACTGTAATTAGAACCTAAGAAGAATGTTATGTCTTCCTATGAAGGAGAGTTTACATTAGAGAAATACGCATTTTTAGATTTTCATGTTAAATAGACTACTTTCAGTTTGCAATTCTCAATTTCTTTCCTCAGGAGCTGTTAAAAAGGGGAGAAAGGGAGAAAAGCTGTAAGAATGGTCTGGTGTTCTATAATTTTAGTATTCTACACTGAAATTGTTGTGATTATTTCTTGTGTAACGTGGGGATCCCTTTTGTTAGGTCAGCCACTTGATGACCACAGACAACTAAATACTGCCTAAAATAGCCTTTTGAAAAAGATCATTGCATGTAGAATTTATTTAGGTATTGATTCTTTTTTTAAATAAAGTTCTCATATTTTGATGTCAATAGTAATTTCTCAGCCTTAATTACATGCTAGTTTTTCTTTTTTAATGTTAAGGTAACATGATTTACAACACTATACACAATTCAGAATTAGAGGATCCCACCTCATCAGGTGTACATCACAAAACCACACTAGCCCTTTTCTTCATTGGAAATTTTTTGTTTTATCCAATTTATTAAAAGATCCTCCTCTAGTATATATCTGCTTCTCGCAAGCCTACCTTTTGGTTATCCTGTACGGAGCTGTGTCTCTCCTTTAATATAACATTAGAAATATATGAAAAACTTGTCTTAGAGTTCTTATATTTCTCCGAACCCTATGACTGTGTACTCATTTAATTAGTTTGGTGTGTGATTTGATCATTAGAATATTTTAAAGCTTCCCAGGTTAATTTACTTTGTAGTGAAAGTTAAGAGTCAGTTTACTAGGATCTAGATTATTCTAGAATTACTTTTTTAAGAATTATTCAGGATTCTTCTTTCTCTCCTTTTTCTCATGAATTAGAAAAAATTTGCTAGAGACTAAGGTTCTTTTATTTGGCATTCAAGTCTCGGGTATTTGGGAGCTTTTCTTTTTGGTGATTGTCTTTTTACTTTCAAGTAATGCTGTAAAAATTTTTTCAAATAACTTAACATGAACCATTCTTAAGAATGCAGTTTTAAATTGAAAGAAAAGGGGATGTTCAGTTACCTATACTTATTACTAGTTAACCTTTCTCTTGATACTTTGTGGATAAAATCATAATTATGTTTAATTTTCAGTATCACAGTCTCCCACTGGAACAGATGATTCACTTCTAGGGGGTTTACAAGCAGCAAACCAATCCAACCAACTTATTATACAGTTATCATCTGTCCCGATGTTAAATGTTTGTTTCAACAAACTTTTTTCCATGCTTCAAGTCCATCATGTTCAGGTATGGCTTCAGGAGAAATGGTGTATTTTTGCTCATTATTGCAGGGGTGATTTCTTCATTATACTCAGATGAAAAAAATTTAATATACTTTGATAACCACAACTCCTCAGTGAAAGTTCATTTGTAATTTTTTAATTTTAAGCTTTACCACTTTAATTACAATGATATATCATATTTGTACTTGTCTTTAAAGACTTGAATAACTTGCTTTAATTTAGAAAAGCGTTTGTATTAGGTGAATTTTAATTCAGTTAAATTTTGTTACATCAAGAATTTTAAGGTGTATTAGCTTTATTGATGTAACCAAAGAAAGTATGTAATAGAGAAATAATTTACGCATAAGATTCATATATAACAATTTAAGTGGTATTTAATATGATAGGTAAATTTTTTTCTTATTAATGTCCATTCTTTTCCAGTTGGAATCTCTTCTGCAGTTGTGGCTCACATTGAGTCTGAATTCTAGCTCGTCTGGAAACAAAGAAAATGGGGCAGACATTTTTTTATACAATGCTAATCGAATACCTGTCATTTCATTAAATCAAGGTAATGTTTACTAGAAGGCAAATTGATAACGTAGCATAAATAATAAATTAGAAAGGTAATAATTATGGTAATAAATGCTTTATAATTAAGGTTATAGAGTTTTATTGGAATTATTTTTTATTCACTGATTTAAGTAATTAGGATGAAAGAGAATAGAAAACTTACTGTGTGGTCTGGATTTTCATATGCCTGTGTGCAAAAGCAGTCATTTTTTTTTAAAGAGTATTTTACGAGTATCGTCTGAACTTTGTATTTATGCATTTTGCGTAACTTCGGCTTCTCCAATTTCCAGAAGTGCTTCTCATCTGAGCCTTGCAAGTGCCTAATTGTTGTTTTAGTTTGTGCTTTTGTTGTAAAGTTGAATTAATTTAGAATTGTCTCCTCCATGCCCTATTTATTTTCAATTTTGAATTTTGTAAATTGTGAGGATTTGGATGATACAACGAATTTAGAGTAGTGAGGTGTTATTCTGTGTGTCATGTATTGACTTTTAAGATTAATCATAACATTTTACTTACTCTTCATGCCTTAGTTATATTTGTTGGGGAACTCTTCATTTGTCTGTTTGGAGAATACTACGTCTAGTTGATTTAAAGACACAATGTTACTTTTTAGAAAATTCTTTCATTTTGTTTTTAATGCATAGTAAACATTTGGTTATTCTGAGTAAAAACATTTTCCCCTTTTCTTTTTTTCATAGCATCAATAACTAGCTTTCTCACAGTGCTCGCTTGGTATCCAAATACTCTGCTGCGGACGTGGTGCCTTGTGCTTCATAGTTTAACACTCATGACAAACATGCAGCTTAATCGTAAGTTTACAATTTTATTCCTGTAAAATCTATTTGTCCCTTTAAATCTGTGTAATATACTGTATAATCTTTCTATCAGGTTCTTAAACATTTTTTCCATGTGCTGTTTATGAAAACGATTGAATTGCTCATTTAGATAGGTCTCTTCTGAATATCTAATCCTTTGTGCTTCTTTGCTTTGATAATATATTCTCAGATTTCTGTCATCCTATGTTCAAATCATAGTTTCCATCCTAAAAACTTAATCTTACTAAAATAGTAATTGCTTACAGTAGAGTGCCAGTGAATTAATTTACTGTTAATCAGTGTTTTATATTGGTTCATTATTCTTTTTAAGATTCCTTTGCAGTAAAAATGACTTGTTCATTGTAGTGTCTGTGAACATTTGACTAGATGCCTGGATTTCTGTTTCCCACATCTAAAAGCTATATTCACTGAGCAGAATTGCTTTTTTTTCAGATTCTACTTTACTCATTCTACACTCTCTTTGTTTTCATTTTAATTAAAGGTAGTATATTTTGAACCTTCTTAGACCTAAATGTTTAGTGCTTTTTTTTATTATTTTAATGGTTCCCACACTAAGATATTCTGGTGTCTTCTACAGTACTTTATTAGCTTTGCTTTTCACATTTATATATGGAATTCTTAGGATTGTTGTGAGATAGGGATGAAAGTTCATATTGGAGTGTAAGGACTAGCCATTTGTGAATTGAAATATTCACTTTGTGTGTAGATTATGACAACAGGTGGTGGATTTCATCCCCATTCTATGTGAGCTGTTTTTGTTAAATAGAGAGCTCTGTTACATTGATAAGTATAGTAATTTAAAATCACTAACATCCTAAGATAATTTAAATTTTTCATTTGAAATTTATTTTGTAAAAATGGGATTAGGGCCTCCCTGGTGGTGCAGCGGTTGAACGCTGCACTGTGGAGCTGTCAGCGGCTCGCGATGCGAGTTCGATGCCCAGCCGGGGAGAGTCCCACATGATGCGGCGGACCTCTCCTGCCTCGCCTGCTGTTCCCCTCAGCAGTGTATTTCTGATCTGCCTGTTCTGCTCCCCGCTCTGTTTCTGTTGGGCCCTCTTGCCGCCCCACGCCTCTGGCCTATACCCCAGCTTGTATAAATAAATAAATCTTTAAAAAAAAATAGCAATATGAAAAATGGGATTAAAAGCATCACTGTTTGATATTGAAACAGATTTAACTACAAATATTTTCTTCAGTTCAAAAACTGGTGTTGTTGGCCTGTGTATAAATCAATAGTGTATATTCCTTTTTCAACTAATAATGTAAAAGTGAATAATTGACTATTCATGAATTTATCTTAGAAAGCTGGGCTAAAATTTACCTGTAAAGTAGATGTCTGATTATTGTTGGGAAGGGAGAGATAATTACTGAGATTAGGCTCACCAAAAAGATAGTAAGCATTTTCATTTCTTTTCCAGTATTCTAATTAAGATGCATATTAAACTATGTATCTTTCACAGTTGAATTAGGAGAGAGTTAGGAAGAGATCTGTGCTAGATCAGTATGAAAAAATGAGTCTCAGTCAGTACAGTGGAAATTCACAATCTTTTAATAAACTAACTTCCAGGAATAAATAGTTTTCCTTGAAACCAAACAGTGTTTTAAACTCCCATTCCCACTGACCCAGGTTCCATTTGTTAAGAACTCTCCTTTTTTTTCCCCTTAATTTTATAGATGGTTCCAGCAGTGCCATTGGAACTCAGGAGAGTACTGCCCATCTGTTGGTTTCAGATCCCAATCTGATTCATGTGTTAGTGAAATTTCTTTCTGGTACCAGTCCCCATGGAACAAATCAACACAGTCCACAGGTAATAAGGCTTTGAAAACTAAAACTTGTGATAGACCAAGACTATTCAATAAATGTTGTATCATTAAAGGAAAGCTTAATGTACTAAATTTGTAAAATTTTCATTGCTAAATTATTAAATGATAACTTATGTATCATTGGAATAAATGTTTTGAATGCAGTGTAATAACTATATTGAAACTATAAAAGGTAGTAAGTTTCTTTTGGATTTTTATGTAGATAATATATTTTTGGCATTGATTTTGGATAACTTAAACTTTCTGAATAAAAACTAAAAGTCAGGGAAGCAATTCAATAAATTTGGAATTAAAATAGTAAAAAAAAAACAGGTTAATAAAATACCGTATTTCTTGACTTCTACAATCAAGGTTGACAGTTCACCAAATTGATAATTTTATATTATTACATACTTTTTTTTTTAGCAAAAAATAACAAGAATTACACTGCGTTTTGTTTTGTAAAACCCATCCAGAATTTTATCGTTAAATTAGGATTAAATAAAATAACATGTAGAAGTGTTAACAAACATTTTAAACATAACCTAAATTGTGTGATTCTCACTTATTCTTCTTTCACCAATGAGGTAGAAATTTGGAGAAGTAGTTCAATATGAATTGGTACTTTTTCTTTTTTTTAAAGCTCTCTCTCCACTCCACATTTACTTTAGTACTGCTCTTCTACTCTTTAGAAGTATTGATTTTTGTTGTGGATCTCTTAATCTTCTCAGTCTGACTTTTGTTCTATAGTGGAAGAAAGAGTTAATAAGGTTGTCTGAAAATCAATGCAAAATTCTTTTTATATCTGAAAGTGTTACAAAGATATTTCTTGTGTACTTGAGGCAAATTTCTTTTGGTTTTGATTTAAATAAACCTAATATAAGTTGTTGTAAACCGGGCCTCCCTGGTGGCGCTGTCAGCAGCAGTGACGCAAGTTTGACGCCTGGCCAGGGAGATTCCCACTCTGACTCTGGTGAACCCTCTCATCACCCCACGCCTCTGGCTTGTACCCCAGCTTGTATGCATAAATAAATAAATCTTTAAAAAAAATGTTGTAAACCATAATTGAATATTGACAATAGAATCTTTTAATTTTCAATTTAAAGCAGTTATGTCTAGAGCTAAGAAGTTTATTGGTTTCCTATCACTGTAATATTTTTGTCTTCCAGATGAAAAGTTCTAACCTTGTAGTGCTTGACTTGATGTTTTTTAAATGAAAAAAATCTGTGAATGGTATCGGTTAAACAATTTTCAGTGAAGTTTTATTTCTCTTCAGGTTGGTCCAACAGCCACACAAGCTATGCAAGAATTTCTTACCCGATTACAAGTGCATCTTTCTTCAACCTGTCCTCAGATATTCAGTGAATTTTTGCTCAAACTAATTCATATACTGTCAACGGAAAGGTAAATTTGAATGTATGCATATACATTCCTAATGTAGAGGTAGTATGTGTTCTTTCAAATAAACTCTTCATTACCATTTTTTGAAAATTCATGTAAGAACAAATAAGCAGTGGGATAGTAGAAATTACGGAATTTTTGAATTTCCTGATTTTTCTTCATTGCATCATGTCCCTCTCAGATCCCTGAACTCTGTATTATGAAAGGAATAAAGTATGTCAGATCTCTGCTTGCTGTTAGTGGTTTCATAATTTACTATAAACTTTTTATGTAGAATTTACTTTGAAGCTGTTTAAATTGTTCTGAAATACAGATAAGAGTTAGATCTACCATTAGTGCTAAAGCTATTTGAGGGCTCTTTTCTCTAACACCTAATGCATGGTGTTTTTTTCCAACCCCAGTTCTTTGGTTTGGACACCAACTGGTGTCCTGCAATTGGATCCTATTCTGACATTTCCTATAGTTAGTATTAGACTCATGGGTTTATGTGCTCAGTCCCACAATGCTGCCCTCACTTCTGGGGGTAGTTTCTAAATCCGAGGTTTGCAGATTATCCACACTTTTGTCCAACTTGGTTACTAATTTGTAATAAATTGGTTACTGATGTTGCTAAGTATGTAACTCTGAGATAGCCACATGGAATGAATTTATAGGACAAGGTATGTGGTGGTGGTGGTGAGGGAGAGTATCTGTGGACAGGTTTTAACGCCAAGGATACTAAGTTATCTCCCTTGGATACCTAGCATCTAACAATTTGTTATATATTTTACCTGAACTAATATTTTTGTGTTGCCAGCATTTTCTCTTTCCCAATTCTACCATAGGAAAGCCAGTGCTTACATTCTATCTCCTTGGACATAATGTCTTTTCGTGGATTTCAGACTTTTTGACTATCCTTGATGCCAGCTCTCTAATGGGTTCAGAAAAGTGATAGTTTTATAGTTAGTTTGGCTTTTTGATGTCAGGTTGTAGGATGATCTTTCCAGTTTTCTGTATTTTGAGCATAAGCAGAACTGAAAGCTTTCAGTTTTGATGCATAAGAAATATTGATTGGATCCTAATTTTTGAAATTGCAGATAAGTGATATTTGAAGATGTGGCAAACCAGAGGTCATTCTTTTATGAAGAATGCCTTGTGATATTGAAATATTTTTGTAGATTCAGAGTCATCTCTTTGATTTACCTGTCATTTTGTTTTTTATTTGGAAGGGAAGTAATTTTTGATTTTGTACAGAATTGGCAGCATAATAAGGATTCAGGAAGAAATGGAAGCCATTTGCTACAAGATGAAATAGTAAATAACAAGAATAGATACTGTTTAGTTTATGATCTTCTCTCTTTTTTTCTGCAGGGGTGCTTTCCAGACTGGCCAAGGACCTCTTGATGCCCAAGTAAAGCTCTTAGAATTCACTTTGGAGCAGAATTTTGAAGTTGTTTCAGTTAGTACTATTTCTGCCGTGATAGAATCTGTCACCTTTTTAGTGCACCACTATATTACTTGCTCAGACAAAGTCATGTCTCGAAGTGGATCAGATAGCTCAGTGGGTGCTCGAGCATGTTTTGGGGGACTCTTTGCCAACCTCATTCGTCCAGGTGATGCTAAAGCAGTTTGTGGGGAAATGACAAGAGATCAACTCATGTTTGATTTGTTAAAACTGGTCAACATTTTAGTACAGTTGCCGCTTTCAGGCAATAGAGAATATAGTGCAAGAGTGTCTGCGACCACCAATACGACGGACAGTGTTTCAGATGAAGAAAAAGTCTCAGGGGGCAAAGACGTTAATGGAAGCAGTAGTAGTGTTCAAGGATCACCTGCATATATTGCTGACTTGGTATTAGCCAACCAACAGATCATGAGCCAGATTTTGTCTGCTCTGGGCCTGTGCAATAGCAGTGCCATGGCAATGATAATCGGTAGGTATTGGGAAGGTTAATATTTTACTTGTTGATGATACTTTGGTACTTGGTCTTTTCTTTAACAATATATAGATTTATTTTCTTTTTACCTTAGTGTAAAGCTGCCTTATTGTAAACTTAGCAAGAATGAATTTGAATAGTGAAAACTTCTGCATGGCTACTGCAACCAATAGTGAAATTGAAATAAATTTTGCATGAATTTTTTAAAATGTTGTGTTCTTTTTAAATTAATTGAACTGTAAATTGTGACAGACTCTATGCCTCATATATTTTTGTTTGTTGTTATTTCTCTGTGTGTATGTGGGGGGAGAGCTTAGGGTGTTCTGAAATATAGTTACAGAATATCACTTATTTTTCTTTTCCTTCTTGATAAGTAGCTAATATGTAGCCCGATATTCCTTAATTACATAATAGAATGAGTTCTTTTAATTGTTAGCAATAGTAAAGGTATCTCATATAAAAAGGTATTTATAAAACATGCGGTACTGATTGTTATGATACATTTTTAATTTCTAGGTATATGTATATCTGTTTTTCTCCACTATCCATAGAAGAGGATTTGTATGAAGCCATTCAAAGGGCAAAATGTAAAATGAAGCAGTTGCCATTTTTTTTATATGGAAAACTTTTTTGAGCTTTCCTAGACCCACAAAATTACCCACCATATCATATCAAATAACACATAAGTCCTAAAAAAACACTGACATATATTATAAGTAGGGATAATAACTACATCACATGTAAAGTAGTGCCCAAGAAAGGATCTTGGTGGTGCCACTCTGGCTGTTCAGGGTTCACGCATCCCCTTAACAGCTGCTGGAAAACAATCACTAGATACTATTTTTGCTTTTTACCCTTTGATTTAAAAGCAAATACTTCTACAGATTTCTTTTAGTTAGTGAAGACAGGTGCTAATGTAGATCTTTTCATAAAAGTGAAGTGGTGCAACATGAACTTTTGAAAAGCCCAGGTTACCTGTGTACCTAATATCTCTAACTTTTGTATTGTTTCAGTGGTTTTTGGGGGAAATGGCTCTTAAGTAAGTCTACACTATCAAAATATTCAATCTTTTTATTTCAACTAGGGGCAAGTGGATTACATCTCACTAAACATGAAAACTTTCATGGTGGACTGGATGCGATATCAGTTGGCGATGGATTATTTACCATACTGACAACCCTTAGTAAAAAATCTTCTACAGTTCACATGATGCTCCAGCCAATTTTAACCTACATGGCCTGTGGATATATGGGTAGACAAGTAAGTTCAAACCAGCAACAATTGCAACAGTTTTAACTAGTTCTGTCAATGGAGTAGAGAATTACATGTGGGACAGTGATGGAGTATTCAATTAAATATTAGACAATGAGCAGCACCAGCAGCTTAAAACCATCGGGTATTAATGGAATTTGGAGAGTAAAATTCCCTTGAAGTCAAAATCATGCAGTGATTTAAGGATAAAATATTTAACATTTTAGATTTTTTTCCCTGGAAAATAGAGGTATTTTCTTTTTTCTAAAAATACAATAGTTGAATAAAAAAATATTCTCCATTGATGCTGGGTTTTGATAATTTAATGTATTTTTTCAAGCTAATGTCACATTTTGAGGTTTTTCTTTTTTTTTCAGTTAAAAGGGAGAAGGGTAACTAAAAGAAAAATAGGTTAGATTATTATTTGTGTATTTTCTTTTTGAAAATGTATGGGGATCTGTTATGTCAACTTCTAGTCCATTTGTAATTTTTTATATGTAGATTTTAAGACATAATTTCTGAAGGAATTTTGTGTCTCAATGTGTAATTGCTGTTTTCTTAAACAGTTGCTACATTTATACGTTCATTAGAAGATACAATTTGAGATGGATGAATTTTTAAGTGAGATTAGTGTCTAGTGGAAAACAAAATAAATGCACATTAAGGTAGAAAATGATAGTAGGTAAAGGTAGTTTCTTTAAAAATTACTCTTGAGTTCAGAGAAGACACTTAACTTCCTGATTCAGTTAAGAGATTTTACGTATTTTGACATATTTTGTAGTTAGTGATTTATAATAAGGCTGTTACTTTTTAACAGTAAACTGTAATAGAGTGTCTCATTCAACAAGAAATTTAGCTGTCCCAACTCATAGGAAATAGTTACTGTTACATAATTAAAATGTGTATGTATATTTTTTAGGGTTCTCTTGCTACTTGCCAGTTATCTGAACCCTTACTGTGGTTCATTTTGAGAGTACTGGATACTAGTGATGCCTTGAAAGCATTCCATGATATGGGTAAGATAAAATTCCAAAACAGTCATTTAATTGTAATCATTTGATAGTGTGTTGTAGTCTCAATTTTGTAATCTGAAAATTCATTATGTCTTGCTATCTAAAGATAATTTTCACTTTGTATTCTTTGTTAATTTAGGTGGTGTTCAGCTTATTTGTAACAACATGGTTACTAGTACAAGGGCTATTGTAAACACTGCAAGAAGTATGGTATCAACTATTATGAAATTTCTTGACTCTGGTCCAAATAAAGCTGTTGACAGCACTTTGAAAACAAGAATACTAGCTTCTGAGCCTGACAATGCAGAAGGGATCCATAACTTTGCTCCCCTGGGTAAGAAGAGAGCCATTAAGTATGAGTTTATATAGTATGAACTTATGTCATTTTTTAGTTGCTATGAAACAAAAATAGTTGTCAAAATCAGCTGATCATGTTAATGATATTTTAATTGTAAACAACTTTGAGGGTAGTAGTATTTCAAACATTCTGATAGATACAAGTTTTTAATGGTTTTATTGCAGTCAAATTTGTCTTTATTTCTGAGTTTAAATAGAAAGAATTTACAAAAATAATAAAATAGGAAAAATTTTTTTTAAAGATTTTTATTTATTTATGCATACAACCTAGGGTACAGGCCAGAGGTGTGGGGCAGCGAGAGGGTTCACCAGAGAGAGTGGGGAGCAGAACAGGCAGATCGACGGAAATACACTGCTGAGGGGAGCAGTGGGCGAGGCAGAAGAGGTCTGCCACGCCATGTGGGAATCTCCCCTGCCAGGCGTCGAACTTGCATTGCCGTTCCTGAAAGCTCCACAGCTGCCAGGGAAACCCAAAAATAGGAAATTCTTAAGTCAGTTTTTACTGTAACTATCAATGTTTTAAAGGAATTTTTCTTTGTTTGTGAATGATATTTTCTTACTAAATTTCAGCTTTAGATAAGTACTCTTTTCTAGTCTACATCATTTCTTTTCATATTTTTTCCTATTTCTAACTCATGAACATTGACATCTTAGAAAAAAGGTGATTGTTGACACCTTAGAAAAAAGGTGATTGTTGAAAAAAGGTGATTGTTGAAAATTGATGGATGTATTCGACATTGTTTTCTACTTAAATCATTTGAGAATTATTGTGCTAGATTTTTTTTTACTACTTTAGTTTTCATTTGACGTGTGAGTATAAGAAATTAGGCAGCAGTTAATAATGTCAACATGTCTTTTAACTGGATGTCCTGATATTTGGAAATATTGTGACAAATCATGTTGTGCTTGCTCAGTACATTCATAGCACCAGACCATTAACACTTTTAGTTTTCTAGTTTAATTATGGCTTGAATAGTTTTGATACTTTATTGGGTTTTTATTTTATTTACAATATCTTTTAAAGGTACAATCACATCTAGCAGTCCTACTGCTCAACCAGCCGAGGTGCTTTTACAGGCTACACCGCCCCATCGAAGAGCTCGCTCTGCTGCTTGGTCCTACATCTTTCTGCCAGAGGAGGCTTGGTGTGACCTTACCATACATCTTCCGGCAGCAGTGCTTCTCAAAGAGATTCATATCCAACCTCACCTTGCATCTCTTGCTAGTGAGTAATATTTTTTGTAAAGAAGTAACATGAAAATAAACAAATAAGCACTTAAAAATCAGAAAAATATCTGGCAAATGGGGATATATTGAGATATAATTCCAGGTTGCTTAATTTTTTTTTTTAAGATTTATTTTTTATTTATACATACAAGCTGGGGTTACAGGCCAGAGGTGTGGGGCGGCGAGAGGGCTCACCAGAGACAGAGCGGGTAGCAGAACAGGCAGATCAGAAACACACTGCTGAGGGGAGCAGCGGGTGAGGCAGGAGAGGTCTGATGCGCCATGTGGGATTCTCCCTGACCGGGCGTCTAGCTCGCGTCGCCACTGCTGACAGCTCCACAGCGCAGCACTCAACCGCTGCGCCACCGGGGAGGCCCCAGGTTGCTTAATTTTGAAGCGTTTTTAGTATAATATTTAATGTTAACCAGATCATTTCTCATGAAATGAATTGACATGGCTCTCCCCTCAAACAAAAAGAATGAAACGTAAACAAATATTTTCTAGTTCTATATTACTCTGCCTTTTCCCCCACATTTATTAAATCATGAGTTTGTTTGCACACTTATGTATAACAGTATTAGTTTTATTATCCCAGTTCTCAGTCCTCACCTGTAACGTGAAGTTATCATAGATTTTTCTTCTCCCATAGTAAGATAGCTACATCTGTATAAAGATATTTTTCATTGTGTTATTTTGAATATTTGAATATGATTTTTAAATTTTATAATATTTTGGTGTCATGTATGTGATGCTTTCTAGTTGAATAAAATTTGAAAAAAATTTTTATGGAAGTACTTGTAAAGGAATATTAAATACTATTTTGCATTTTTGATGACCCCCCCAAGTTCTTTGAGTATAAATACAGTTTTTAGAGAATTGTTGAAATTGTTGTATTACTGCTATCAAAGGGTCATTAATTGGATGAAGAGGAAAATTTGTAGCTCCCTGCCATATTTAGAAGAATAACTTTTTTGACTTATTTGCAAGATTAGTCTATTTTATGCTGATGTAGTTATGGAATCCACAGTTCTTAGATAAAAACAGATATGATAGAAGAAGGTAAATGTAATAGCATCCAGCTGGTGGTTAGCTGGTTGAAAATCACTGTGTTGTTTGAAAAAATATAAGTTGGGCTCTAGGAGGAGCAAGAAATTTTATTTGGATGAAGAATAAGTGGTTCATATGAATGGCAACTTTGAAGTGTGATAGAATTTGCACATGGAATTGAGAGCAGTGTTAGAAAGGAGAACTCTGTACTTTTAAAAAATAATGATTAAGATTTCTTCTAGTGTACATGTGCTTATTAAGACATTT
The DNA here is from genome assembly GCA_004024925.1 of Scalopus aquaticus. Classification (NCBI taxonomy): domain Eukaryota; kingdom Metazoa; phylum Chordata; class Mammalia; order Eulipotyphla; family Talpidae; genus Scalopus; species Scalopus aquaticus. The sequence continues at coordinate 134,744 of PVIJ01002044.1, read as the reverse complement.
TGGTTTTATTATTGGATTAGAGTGGAAATTGAATTATAACAGGACATTTCTGAAATTCCTGGGTGTTTGGTAAAATTTTGAAAGGGAAACAAATTAGGTAAAAGCAATTTCTTAACTGTTTAATATCAGTGCAATATGGTAGTGGTCAAATAATGAGTTGATGGGAAAGCACCTTTTTAAAAAATTTACATTCTCTTCCAAATGATTTTGAACAGTAAATCATACACATTAATCACATTATAATTCTTCATTATTGGTGAGCATTATGAGTAAAGTTAGAAAAAAATACCGTAATTGCCTGTTTGTTATCTTTGGCTCCCCCCATTGGGGGCAGTCAAGTACATGATTATTTCACATCTTTAGTTATACTTTTTTTTAGGGAGGGGGTAAATGTTACATTTATTTTAAGTGTGATTTATATTTTATTATGGATTTCTTTTTTTTTTTTAAGATTTATTTTATTTATGCATACAAGAAACCAGGGTGTAGGCCAGAGGTGCGAGGAGTGAGAGGGTTCACCAGATACAGAAAGGGAAGCAAAACAGATTGATTGACTGAAATACACTGCTGAGGGGAGTGGTGGGTGAGACAGGAGAGGTCAGCTGCTCCATATGCCCTGGTCGGGGTTTGAACTCCTGCCACAGTGGCTGACCATATCTTGATAGCGCTGAGACGTCTTAATCCCTGCGCCACCAGGGAGGCCTTTGTTGTGGATTTCGTATTTATTTCGGAATATAACTCCAAGATCAGTTATGGTGAAAGTTAGTGACAAAATATGATTTGGTATTTAGATTTAATTTTATAATTAAATATAACTGAATATATATTTATTTACATAAATATAACTGGAAGCTACTGTTTTACTCAGATTTCTACTAAACTGTCTACTTCACTTACTATTTTAGTAATTGTTGAATTATCTCTTTCTACAGCCTGCCCATCCTCAGTGTCTGTTGAAGTTAGTGCAGATGGGGTAAATATGCTGCCTTTGTCTACTCCTGTTGTCACAAGTGGTCTGACCTACATAAAAATTCAGCTTGTCAAAGCTGAAGTAGCTTCTGCTGTCTGCCTTAGACTCCATCGTCCACGAGATGCCAGCACATTAGGCCTTTCACAGATTAAATTACTGGGCCTCACTGCTTTTGGCACTACTTCTTCAGCAACAGTTAATAATCCCTTTCTTCCATCCGAAGATCAGGTATCCAAAACAAGGTTAGTGTTCTCATTCTTAAAAAGAGCTTGCTGTGAAATTATTCTGTAGTTTCTTTCTTTTTCTAGGTTGTAGGAAGTTATTTGTACCAGAGGTAGGGATACTATATCATAATATATTTAGGTATTTTAGAAAAAATGGTTTTGTAGAAGCAGAACCCTGAGACTGGTTTATATTGGAGTTCATTGTGAATGATTTTGATGGGATCCATGGCGTGGCATATTTTGGTGTGAGTTCACCTTCTTTGGGTTGCAGTTTAATGTAAGACTTTCTGAATGTCTGTCACAATTAATTCTAGATCCTAGAATAGTCCATATAGCCAGATACCTAATCTTATATGGCAATTACTAATGCTAACAAGCAGAAGAGTTAAATTTAAATCATAAAAACTGTCCAAACAATGATTTAAATCTATCCATGAGTTTGTTTTGATGGTTTAATTTTACAGACTAATTTCATTTTTAAAGATTTATTGTTTATACATACAAGCTGGGGTACAGGCCAGAGGCATGGGGCGGCGAGAGGGTTCACCAGAGACAGAGCGGGGAGCAGAACAGGCAGATCAGAAATACACTGCTGAGGGGAGCAGCGGGCGAGGCAGGAGAGGTCTGCCGCGCCATATGGGAATCTCCCCGGCTGGGCGTTGAACTCACGTCGCTGCTGCCGGCAGCTCCACAGTGTAGCGCTCAACTGTTGCGCCACGAGGGAGGCCCTTTACAGACTAATTTTATTGAAATTTTTTGGTGCAAATTTTAGAATTTCTCTTTTATTTTCATGTTGCCATGAGTTTATGGTTTTGTAAGTCTAGATTCTCTGCAGTTCATATTTGAACATACATACATGTTTCTTGGTCAATATACATATAAAGCAAGCACACAGTTCTTAAATGCTGTTAGCACTTAAATATTTTTGTTGTGTAGAAAGTTACCATGTGTTTAATTCTTTCATGATGTTATAATATTCTAAAACATTTTTAAACATAAATTGGTGCTATTTATGAAACACAGCGTAATAATATTGAAGAAATTTTGTCTCCTCAAATAATGTGAGCAACTTAAATTTACCATATAAACCTTTTTCTGTTGTGTATTTCAGCATTGGATGGTTACGGTTATTACATCATTGCCTTACTCACATAAGTGATCTGGAAGGAATGATGGCAAGCGCAGCTGCACCTACTGCTAATTTGCTGCAGACTTGTGCTGCCTTACTGATGTCTCCATACTGTGGAATGCATTCCCCTAATATTGAGGTTGTGCTTGTAAAGATAGGACTGCAGTCCACTAGAATTGGTCTGAAGCTTATAGACATTCTTCTGAGAAACTGTGCAGCATCAGGCAGTGATCCTGCAGGTGACAATTAACTTTGCTATTTAATTTGTACTTATCTGCAAATGACTTGTGAGTTGAATTTTCTGGTTTTTGTGATTAATTCTGTCTCTGAAATTAATTTCAGTTATAGCTTCATTATTTGTAGAGTTTGTTGTTTTTGTTGGGATTTTCAAAAGAGTTACTTTTAATGAATAATTTAAAATTAAATTGAGCATCTCTTCCCCTCCTGTTTGCTTATTTAGCACATTTTTTGTTTCAATCTTTCTTTTGCAAGATTTAAATAGTCCCTTACTTTTCGGAAGACTGAATGGACTTTCTTCTGACTCTACGATAGATATTCTTTACCAGCTTGGAACAACTCAGGATCCTGGAACAAAAGACAGGTATATGATCATCTCACTTTTCACTTAACACACATGTACACAGTCACACAGTGGTGAATGTTATTTGTAATTTTTCCTTATTTCATATAAGGAAGATGGTTTGATTATAGTTACATTTACCTGTTTGCCTTATATGGTGCAACTGTAGAGATTTCATGAGCATTAGACATAAATTTACATGTATTTGTACATATTTTAGACTCAGAATTCCTGGTCATTATAGCTTTTAAGAAGCAAAATGGTACAAAACTTTAAATATATTTTCATGTCAACCATTTTGGAATGGAATCTTTATAAGTTTTTGCTATCATAAACATACTGTTTTGGGTAGTATATATTAAACATGCATGGATTTAGGGACTTTGTGTCCGTATTAGGTAGTGTTGTGCATATATATGTATAGTAATTTTGATAATTAAAATTTTAAATTTGATTCCTTCTTATTGGTTATTTATAATATTGATTGGTTTCATTAGATAATAATCTTGAAGAAACTTTGTCTCCTCAAATAATGTGAGCAACTTAAATTTACCATATAAACCTTTTTCTGTTGTGTATTTAAGCATTGGATGGTTACGGTTATTACATCATTTTCTTACTCACATTCTTTCTCCTGCTTCCTACCACAGTATGAAATGCTGTCATACCAACTAAATATTTGAACATTTCACTGAAATAGTGATCTTCACTATAAGTAATTTTAGATGGATTTTACCAACAGTTCTTCCTGGTGTCTTCTACGTCAGAATTGATCAGAACTCCAAATATTTTTTAAACATATTTCTCTTGATAATTTTTAAGAAACAGTTTTTTTGTGTATCATCTGTATCAGGAGAACATATTTGTGGAGTAATGGCCCTATAAATAAGTCATGTCTTATGTTACAAATTTTTCCTTAGGTGTTATCCTTTAATATTTTGATTAATATTTTTCAAATGAGTTTTTTAAATAATTTCTGATTTAATTATTAAATTATTGCTATTTTGGTAGGTACTAGTCATTTTATAGGTTATTACTGATAAGTGCTGTATGATCGGCCCTGTGCTAGATATCAGAGAAGTCGTGTTAACTGTGTCTGGCTTTGTGCCCTGAGATTTGGGAAGACAGAGCAGTATACCTCACAAGAGAAGATTGATAGAGATCAAACTTGAATGACCTTTGTATGGAAGAGAGCACCAGGCAGTGAAGGCATCTGGGGAATATTGTTACTTAATCACTATAATATACAGCTAGAATACTACTTACTCTAGGCAAATTGCTTTCATATTACCTTGATTAAAATTCTTTAAATGATATTTAGCAAGTAAATTTATTTTTAGCATGGTAATTCCAAATATTAAATAGGTTGATTTGTTTTTATTAAACTTCTTTATGTAATCTGTGTAATTATATTTATAGTTGATTAAATTTTTTTTCACAAATAGGAGTTTGTGCAAAATATGGATAATAATAGCTAAGTTAAAATATTTAAAAATTAGTCTTAGAGATTTTTCTTTGACAGTTTTCTTTAATTATCTTATGATCATGTAATATATAATAGTGTTTTTTGGGGGCATAGGAAGAAAGTTAAATTTAATAAAATTTCTTATTGTACATAATACTTTTAAAAATATATTTGTTTCAGAACTGATATTAATTATAATAGTGTTGCTTGCTAAGGGTGTAGAAAATGTTACACTGCCCCTAATTACCTCACTTTCTTTCTCTGATTTTTCCTTTACTTTCTCTGCTCTGATTTTTATTTTGAAATTTAAGGGTTTTATCCTTAAGTCCTTCAGAGTAAAGACAGGAATTAAGTGGTGGTATGTATCTTCTTATCCTCAGTTCTTTGATTTTGAGGCAAAGCATCTTTTTGTCCAAATAAGAAATTCGAAGTGAGCAAAAATTTCAGTATGGTTTTTTTAAGAACTTTACATTATAGCTCCTGTTTTTAATTTTTTATATAAACGTGAAAGTGTTATTCTTTTAAAAGCCTTTTGCTCTCAGCTAGTAGTTCTTAGCTCCAGGGAATTGAGAATAGGGTGACAATATGTTGGGGTAATAGTGTGTTTTCAAAGTGAAGGAGGATGGGTGACTGCTAACCAGTGGCTAATGGTTGCAGCCAGAGATGTGAAACATGCTGTAATGCATGAGATTCTGTACAGTGAAGAATTAGCCCCCATCACTGCCCTAGATTGTGTGGCTTTGTTATGAGCTACTTTACAGGAGAAAGTGAGTTTGGTAAGATATGTTCCCTACAATTCTAGGTATTTCTGTGTATTTAGTTTTAAGGGAGATAAAAATTAACCATTGATTATTGGTTGAATTATAATTGTATTATATCAAACATTTTTAGTGGTTACCATTGGTGAAGTTATCGGAGAACTATGGCTCCTCTTTCCTTGTTTATTTAATTCCTTTCCTCTCCAGTTTTAGATTTAAATTTCAAGGTTATTAAGCGTTATTCTCATTAATAAACAGTGCTTACATGCACTGATGACATTTATCCATAGTACATGTTACTCTGCCCATGTGGTTTAATTGGTTATTTGAATTAATTTTCTTTTTTAAGAATTCAGGCCTTGTTAAAATGGGTCAGTGATTCAGCAAGAGTGGCTGCTATGAAGAGAAGCGGCAGGATGAGCTACATGTGCCCTAACTCTTCAACAATAGAATATGGTCTTCTAATGCCGTCACCTTCTCATTTGCACTGTGTGGCAGCAATTCTGTGGCATAGTTATGAGTTGCTTGTAGAGTATGATTTGCCAGCACTGCTGGACCGAGAACTCTTTGAGTAAGTATGATTTGTGAAATCCTCCTCTGTCACCACCCCTCGTCACCCTCCTCATCTCTCCCACCCCCACACTAGACTATTTTAGGTTTTTGCTTGATGAAAAGTTATATATTATTGCATAAAACAATATCCTGACAGTAGTAGTTAAATATTATATGAGCTATACATTTGAAATGAGATCATACAAATTTAATTAATCTTCACTTTTAAGAAAAAGTGTTAGTTTTATTGCCTGCCATTCTCATCTAAAATTGCTATGTTTGACATTTGTACTTCAACAGTTGATGGTGTTTATTCTCATTTGCAGATTTGGCCACCTGTTCTTCTATAATTACTGTACCATATAGAATGAAATTTATAGCTAGAAATTTTGAAAAACTTTCTACTCTAGACTGTTTTCCTTTAATTACTTTTACTACTTTCTAGATAGCTGATAGAGTTGCTGTTTTGGCAAGCAGTTTCTATTAACCCACATTTCTTCACCATACTCAGCTAAGGCTTTGTTGAAATTGCTGACTGATTACAGCTAAGTCTTTATTTCTGAAGAGATCCATAGGTATAAAAGATTGGCCTCTTGTACTCTATTTTGTCATTTTTCATATTTGAACCTGTCAGGTGGTATAAATCAAGATATGTTAGTGGAAGTCACTTATACATTTTGATTTGCAAGCATAAATTTATCCCATCTGTCTTGTCCAGTTTGGTCTAAACATTCCTTTGTTATAAGTATCTATTTGTTTCATTAATGGCTTCTTTTGAGGTCCCACAAAATGGTAAAATCATTTAAATATAGATTTCTTTGCTTTCTGTACTCATAAGTCTGCTCTAATTTGTAATCTCTCTAAATACTTAAATAATATATATAATAAATTTTCCTGAAATCACTTACTATATCATACTTGAGGTCAAATAAACTATTTTCACCATTGTTTGGATTGATCTGTTAGAAACATTTCAAACAGTGAGAGATTTCTTTAATATATATAATATGTGATATATAACAGTAATAGAATACTGTATTTAGTAGTACTATATTATGTGTATGTATCTGTAGTTAACTTTTTATCTTTTATTTCTCCAGGTTACTTTTTAATTGGTCCATGTCTCTTCCTTGCAATATGGTTTTGAAGAAAGCTGTTGACAGTCTACTTTGCTCGATGTGTCACATACACCCAAGTTATTTTTCTTTGCTTATGGGCTGGATGGGAATTACTCCTCCTCCTGTGCAGTGTCACCACAGACTGTCCATGACAGATGATAGCAAAAAGCAGGATCTTAGAGCGTCCTTAACAGATGACTCTAAAAATGCACAAGCACCGCTTGCACTGACTGAATCACATTTGGCAACACTTGCTTCCTCTTCACAATCTCCAGAAGCTATCAAACAATTATTGGACTCAGGTTTGCCTTCTCTTCTTGTGAGGAGCCTGGCTAGTTTCTGCTTTAGCCACATTTCTTACTCAGAGAGCATTGCTCAGTCAATAGATATTTCCCAGGACAAACTCAGGCGGCATCATGTTCCACAGCAATGTAATAAGATGCCTATTACTGCAGACCTTGTTGCTCCTATTCTTAGATTTTTGACAGAAGTTGGTAATAGCCATATTATGAAAGACTGGCTTGGTGGGTCTGAAGTCAATCCACTGTGGACAGCACTTCTTTTTTTACTATGTCATTCTGGTTCCACTTCTGGAGGACATATTTTAGGTGCCCAACAGACCAGTGCGAGATCAACTTCTCTTTCTTCAGCTGCTACAACAGGATTGACTACTCAACAGAGGACAGCAATTGAGAATGCAACGGTTGCATTCTTTTTGCAGTGCATTTCATGCCATCCTAATAATCAAAAACTGATGGCACAGGTGAGTGAAAAAACCTGCTTTTGTTTTAGATGTCATATTAATTTAATATGCTGTCATATAGTACTGATGAGATTGGCTATAAAGTTATGTACAAAGGCCAAGAGATGGTAAACTTTGGGGTTGGGTGTATTTAAGGATCTAAATGTAAATCATAATTAGAGTACTGATATCTTCTCTCTTTCCCCCTCACTATCACATACGTCACTTTTACTTTTTTGATGAGATTATGGATAAGTTCATGGAGAGTCTACCTATAGGTCATGCATTCTTCTTTTCACTCCTCCAAATCAAAAGAACAAGCCTAGAAGAACACTTTAGCTATTAGAATAGGATTGACCATGTCGCTGAATGCCTCATCTTCAGTGAAAGCACTGCTTTTTTTTTTTTTTTTTTTGTAACCAGATTGCCGCAACCTTTGGTTCACTTCTAAAAAAGCTACATTAGGAATAAAAGAATGAGAGAAAAATCACATTAAATATGTTGAAGATGATGTTAGCATATTAACTACATGGGACCAAAAAAATCTTAAAAGCTAGAATTATTTCAAGAATAATTCTCATCTTTTCCCCTCTCAGATTCTGATCCTTTCTATCTACTATGTTCTTCATTAAGTTGTTTTAATTACAAAAAACCAAATAGGAGTGAGATACTCAGCAGGGGGGAGGTGAGGTGGAGGGGAGGATGAGGGCACAAAATGGAGTAGAAAAGGACACAAGGGACCACGGAGATGGGTCACAGATGAATTGGTGGTGGTTTACACAAGGGCAATACAAAATGTAAAAGATGAAAATAACAATAAAAAAATACGTATTTAACCCCCCAAAAAAGCGAATAGTAATGCTAAAAGGTTTTTTTTTTAAAGAGGTTTCATTATCATAGAACCTGTCTGGGACATGGTAGATACAAATAAATAACAATCAGCTTTTTTTTTTATCTTCTCTTTTATCAAAAAAAAAATCCTCATGTAATAGTGCTTACTCAGGTCAAACTTTACAATTATCTAGAGGCTACATAACAATTGTCAAAAAATATAGAATGATTTAACTTTGTAAAGAAGAATAAGCAACTTTGCTGTCTAAAGGATTTATTGGGAAACTGTGTTAAATTAAATCCCTGAATTACCAATTTGACAGAGCAATGATACAAGTATTTTAAAATCTGTTTTGTGCTTCTAGGTAGCTTGAAATTTTGTGTCCTGTATTTTAATATGGAATAATTATTATTTAATTTTTGGTGTGAAGTATTCACATGTAGTTGTTAATTTACATTCATAATTTCTTTTTTATTCAAAGTACAGAGCTGCAAATAAATATGCATTTAATTTTTTAATCTCTTGCCTTGCCAGGTTCTCTGTGAACTATTTCAGACATCTCCTCAAAGAGGGAACCTTCCAACATCAGGGAATATTTCAGGATTTATCCGGAGATTATTTTTGCAGTTGATGCTGGAGGATGAGAAAGTAACAATGTTCCTTCAGTCTCCCTGTCCAGTGAGTATTTAATAGTTACATTAAATCTTAATGAGTATCTGTGTATTCAGATGTTTTATAATTTCATTTTCTTTGCTTTTTTTTTTATACATACAAGCTGGGGTACAGGCCAGAGGCGTGGGGCGGCGAGAGGGTTCACCAGAGACAGAGCGGGTAGCAGAACAGGCAGATCAGAAATACACTGCTGAGGGGAGCAGCGGGCAAGGCAGGAGAGGTCTGCCGCACCATGTGGGATTCTCCCCTGCCGGGCATCGAACTCACGTCGCCGCTGCCGACAGCTCCATGGTGCAGCGGTTAACCGCTGCGCCACCGGGGAGGCCCTGTTTTATAATTTCAAATTAGAAGTTGTAGTTATCTTGTTCTAGTTTCTAATAAAGCAAACTGAAACTAGAACAGTTTAATGATAGGACTTAAAAATCTCAGGTAACTTTGTTTGCCTAGAATTACCTATTTATACCTTAATATCAATAGTGTAATTTGATTTGGGGGAGGGAAAGTGACAGAACATTAGATATAATAATGCTGACGTAAAAATTCACCAGCACATCACATAACAGATGCACCACATGTAAGGAAATATATAAAATAAATCCTTTATAATTTGGGTGCATTGTAGAATTTTTTTTTTTGTAGAATTTTTTTTATTTCATTCTTTTGAAATTGTTTAATATGAATTTTCAAAAATCACTTACTGATTTCTTTTGATTAATTTTCAGCTCTACAAAGGTAGAATTAATGCTACTAGCCATGTCATCCAGCATCCAATGTATGGAGCAGGCCACAAGTTTCGAACACTACATTTGCCAGTTTCAACAACATTATCGGAAGTTCTTGATAGAGTTTCAGGCAAGTCAGATTTAAGTGTTAATTTTCCTTAACTTCATATTAGATGTGTATGGAATTTTATCTTTATAACTTTATTTTGCTGCATTCACTTATGACTCTTGACATATTGATAATTTGAAGATCTCTTCATAATTTGAAGCATTTGTAGAAGCTAATGAAATGGACAAAATATATGATATAAATATGTTCAAGCAGCTGTAGTTTTTTTTGGTGTGATGTATGTTAAGAGTATGGGCAGTTGGGAGTATAAACAAGTTGTGGGAATTCATAGATGGAATTCTCTCACCATAGAGTAGCTAGCTGTTTTATTGCAATGTATTAGGTTAGATTACAGTAAACAAATTTGACAAACCTCTGGCTAGGCTCACAAAGGAAAAAAAGGTAGAAAACTCAACTAGAATTAGAAGTGAAAGAGAAGTTCTACAGACAGCTAAGAAACTCAACTTCCCTTGTGATCACAGATGTAGAAATCCTCAACAAAATCTTAAGCCAACTGAATATAACAATGCATAACAAGAATTGTATGCCACGATCAAGTGGATTTGTTGCAGGTCCATGATTGTTCAGTATCTGAAAATCAATGTAATTTACCACATCAGCAGAAGGAAAGTTGAAAATCATATAATCATATCAATAGGTGCTGAGAAGTATTTGATAATATTTCACATCCATTTATGATAAAGAAACCCCCCACACAGAGCTAGGTGGAATATACCTCAACATAATGAAGTCCATATATGACATATCCACAGCAAACATTCTCATTGTTGAAAAACTGAAGGCTTTTCCACTAAATTTGCCGCAAGGCAAGGATCTCTACTGTCAGCCCTACTATTTAGCATAGTATTGAAGGTCCTAGCTAGAGCAGTTTGGCAAGAGAAGAATATGTAAAAGGCATCCAAATAGGGAAACAAGTAAAACTATCATTATTTGCAGATGGCAGGATACTATACATAGAAAACCTGAACGACTCCTCTAGGAAACTAATTGAAACAATAAATTAGTTCACTAATGTGCAAGTTATAAATCAATTTATAAAACTCAGTTGCATTCCTTTATGTGAACAATAAGCTAGAAGAAAAAGAAATCTAGCAAACAAGTTAATTTACAATTGTATCAAAAAGAATTAAATACCTAGAGTAAACTTAACAAAGGAGGTAAAGGACCACTGCAATGGAAACTGTAACAGTTAAAAGAAATGGAAGACACCAAAAAAAGGAAAGATATTCTCTGCTCATGAATTGAAAGAATTTGCATTGTTAAAATGGCCACCGTGCCCAAAAAAGTTAACTCAAAAATGGATAAAAGACTTGGCTGTAAGACCTGAAACCATAAAAAAAAAAACAAAGATGAAATCATAGATCAATCACTGCATAACATAGGCTTCAGTGATGTCTCTGTGGATTCATCTCAAAAAAGAAACAAAGGAAACTAGAAACAAAAGAGAAATGATTCTAACTACATCAAACTAAAAGGCTTGCAGGGTAAAGGAAACTGCTAATAAAATAAATACACCATGCTGAATGGGAGAAAATATTGGTACACTAAACATCTAACAAGCGGCTGATATCCAAGGTCTACAAAGAACTTACACAACTCAATAAAAAGAAAACAACCCAGTGAAAAAATGGGCAGAAGAGCTAAGTAGACCATGCTCTAAAGAAGACATACAGATGCCCAACAGTCACATGAAAAATGGTGATCACCGACTATATCAGGGGAAATACACATGCCAGATGAGAATGAGCTATCTTAAACCTGAGATAATGGTCCATCTCATTAAGACCAGAAACAATAAATGTTGGTGAGAACATACATAAAACGGAACCCTTTTGTACACTATTGGTAGGAATGTAGACTTGTCCAACTCCTATGGAAAACAATATGGAGGTTTCTCAGATTATTTAAAATAGATCAATCTAGCATCTGATCCACCAACTCCACTCCTAAGTTATTATCTGAAGAACACTAATTAGAAGGAATATATGTACTACCATAGCTTTCATGATGGTTAAATCAGATTATTAAACAGTCACGTATTTATATCATGGTTTTAATTTTTATTCTTTGGACCTGGTGGCACACGGGTTAAAGCCTCAGTGCTATCAAGTTATGGCCAGCCATTGCAGCATGAGTTCGATGCCCCGCCAGCGAGCTAACCCATATGGTGCAGCAGACCTCTCCTGTCTCTCCAGCGCCTCCTGTCAGCAGTGTATTTCAGTTGATCCGCCTGTTCTGTTCTGTTCTGTCTCTGATGAATCCTTTCATCCCCTGCACCTCTGGCCCCCACCCCAGTTCTTGTATGCATCAATCAATCAATCAATCTTTAAATAAACAATATTTTTGAAGTACAGGTGTAACAGTACTACATTATCTAAGATACTTAACTAAATTAAAATCTCCATTACTGAGATTTGTTTCTTTACATTTGTTCCATTTATACGATAAGTAGAAGTCATATTTGCCATTTATAGTTTGCATCAGCTCCTGTTAAAAACAATATTCTTTGTTGATGTGCATGTTGTGAGTGCTAAATTAAATGTTAGTGCAAACACATTCACTTCTGTCTAAAATAAAGCAAATTTTTATGATACTAGTTATAGTTTGTAATATTTCCTTGGGATTGAAATGTAAGTATTTCTATTCAATATAAGCAAGGATTGAATGACAGGCTTTACTGCATAACATTACTTCTCAGCCCCTTACTTTGCCTCCAATTTAGTGGTAATATAACCTTGTGTACCTTTTTCTGAAAGATTTATTGCTTCTAGTGATGTGATAAAACAATGTATTTTAAATAATATTTTCTTACAGATACACCAAGTATCACCGCTAAACTAATTAGTGAGCAAAAAGATGACAAAGAAAAGAAAAACCATGAAGAGAAAGAGAAGGTAAAGGCCGAAAATGGATTTCAGGACAACTACAGTGTTGTTGTTGCTTCAGGTATGCATTTTTTTTAAATGAACATTTTTTTGAATGTTCTATAAAATATAACAATCTTCCCACAATGTTCATGGCAATTTTATGTAACAGAAAGTTGTAATGCATAAAACTGACTTGTAATGAATGATGTGTTAATACTAGATGTAAAAATACTCATGCAGAAATCTGTCACTTTTTGGCTGTGAAATCATTTAATGTCATTTATATCCAGTAGTTACTATATTTCATTAGGTATTGAACATGCATGAATAACTTAGGTATTCCATTTAAGCATGACAGTGTTTGCAAGCCTTACTATTATGTGGAAGAAGAAAATAATGACAACTTATGGTTTTGGGTAATTTTTTCCTTAATAATGGTGAGATGATTTTAGTTCAAAGGCGCAGGTTAGTGTTTATTCCTCAAATATTGGTGTAATCTTATTTCAGAGGAAAAATAAGTATACAAGATTTTGCACATGTATTTGTGCAAAACTATTTTCTAATGAATGATAGTCTTTGTTTCAGAGGTTATTGTAGCTAGTGCTACTTTTTACTTTCTTGCCAAGTAACTACAAATGCATCATCAAAATTATTCATGGAGGACAAATAGAATGGGCAGCTTTAGATATAGAAGGGATGTTTCTGTCTTTTGGTATTAGTAGGAATGTGCTGCCTTGTGGAAATAATGTAGAGATACAATTTTCCATCATTAGTCTTTTGGCTATATAAAATTTACCTGTTTCTTTTCTTTTAGGGTTGAAATCCCAATCTAAACGGGCTGTGTCAGCTACACCACCTCGCCCACCATCCAGGAGAGGGAGGGCAATGCCTGATAAAATAGGCGGTGCTGCCTCAGGAGCAGACACTGCCAGCAAAATAATTACTGTCCCGGTCTTTCATCTGTTTCACAAACTCTTGGCAGGTATTGTTCACAATGAGATAACGTATAAGAACTTTTAATAATCTTACAACTTTTAAAATCAGATGTAGAACTGTCAGGATTATGTTTAATAAGGTGCTGTTGATGATGAGATCAATGAGTTTGTGAAATGTTTTATAATTCCCTCCAAGAGAAGTGAGAACAAAAAAGAGAGTAACATTTTGCATGACCTTTTTAACACTGTTATCTTGCTTAATTAATTTTATTAGTTTAGTAAATTTTGTTGTTCATGTGCTATAAAATCAGTGTTTTAGAGATTTCATAGCCAGTTATATGAGAAACAACGTCAGACACATTTTGAAGAACTAGTTGAACTCTTAAATGTGCCACTGAAAGTTAAACAGTATTTTTTCCTCTGCTTAAACATGTTCTTTGATGAGTATACTTTTCCATTGTCGAAAGTGACAAAAAGTTTTTCTGTTTTTGTGCTTTGTAATCATAATCAAATTGCTGACTAATTTTGATTGTATTTTCCTTCTTAACTTTATGTTCTTGATTGGTACCAAAACTGAAGAAATTATTACCCATTGACTGGATGCTTCTTTTTGTAAAAAAAACAGTGGAGTACTGTTATGCTCATTTATTTATGTATCATCTGTGTTTGTTTTCATGCTACATAAATAGAGTTAGTAGGTGCCGTGGAGACTGGCTTCCATTGCTTAAGATAGTTATTATCTGGGCTTTTATGGAAAAGATTTGTGATTCCCAGATTTATGAGCATATGTCTTTTTTTGTTTCTGTTTGCCATGGCTGCAAAACTTAATGGGATTTGCTTAGTGCCTAATGAACGCTTTCTAAGGTCATTGTGTGTATCAGAAATAATATTTTTTAAGCTTTTCATAAGCTAATTTTAAATTGTTGTGAAATTTTTGTGATAATCAAACCCTAATTCAAGAAGACCAATAAGTGACTAAATGAAACCAAGTTAATGCCTCCTTGTTGGATTCCAGGTGTAACATATTCATATTGCTTTTAGGCCAGCCATTGCCTGCTGAAATGACTCTCGCCCAGCTTTTAACTCTCCTGTATGACCGAAAACTTCCTCAAGGTTACCGCTCAATAGATCTGACTGTTAAGTTAGGATCAAGAGTTATTACAGACCCAAGTCTGTCAAAAACAGATTCTTTCAAAAGATTACACCCTGAGAAAGGTATGTGCATAATATTCCTTTAAAATTACAGTCTGTAATCTAAGGAAGCAAGGTTCACCAGATATTTAATTTACCTTTGTTTTTATTATGTCAACTTAATGGAATATTTTTCTCAATGACTTGGTTATTTGTAAATATTAAGAAATGCCATTATTTCCATTGGAAAATTCACCTTGATTCCTCTCATACATAACTGATGAGCACATGTGCTTTGAATTCTAACATTATTTCTTCTTGAGTCATTAGTTGTTTATAATTTCATATTCAAAAATGAAAATTCCAGTTTAGGATTTCTAATCTTCTGATAGGTTATACTGAGTGGTATTTCGTTCTCATAAACATGTTTAAACAGAAGTGGGTCATACACTTTTTTTAAACCTTGTTATTTTTACTTATCTTTTCCTTAACTATTTTTGAAAGTGCATTTTACTGCCTATTTTTTCATATGAATGTAACAAAATTTTTCTGTTCTCTGATTATTAAAACATTTTGATTGTCCAATTTCTCACTATATGTTATTGAGGCAAAGATTTTCATAATGTAATAGTGGTATCATCTAATTTTAATGTCAGTTTTTCTAATGATTTAAATTCAGTATTAGATTATTAGTCTTTTGTATTTTTTTTTACTTAATTTTACTCCATTTCCTTACCCCCCAGTATTTTAGCAGGATGATGATGATGATGATGATTAAGGATTATAGTACCTAGTTTTATGTGAATACGCTAACTTTTTGGCCTTCTTCAATGAGAAATTCAAGATTAAGCAGTATGGTATAATTTTTTGTTTTTAGTAAGAGATATCTGTCACTCTTAATTTTTTTCCTAATTGGATATTTTAGAGCAAAGTGCACATAGTTTGATACTTGTGTGACTCTCTGAGAACTTATTTTTGCAGACTGTAACAGTTTCATTATTTTTACCATTTTTTATTATTTTTTCTTTTTCTTTTTTACCGTTTTGCATTGACTATAACTATACCCTAAGGGTATTGCTACTTAAATGTATCTAAAAGCATTGTTAAATGCTGATTCTTGCTCTGAATGTCTGGTGTGGCACTGGAAATTCAACATTTCAGAAGTTATGAGGGGAGGTGATGCCAGTAGTAATGGTGCTGGCTCATACTTAAAGTAGCCAAGACTATAGGAGGCAAAATCACAAGTCATTTAAAGATTTTTGTGTCATCTAGCCTTATTGCAGCTGGATCTGAAAAGTTTCTGAGATCTTTATGCCTTTATATTAATTATGAGATGACATTATTTGCTTTGTTGTAGATTAAAGAGTAGTCTCAAAAGTACTTTTTAACCTATTATAATTTATTGTTCTAGATCATGGAGACTTACTTGGTAGTTGTCCAGAAGATGAGGCTCTCACTCCAAGTGATGAATGTATGGATGGGATAATGGATGAATCTTTACTCGAAACCTGTCCTATTCAGTCACCATTACAAGTTTTTGCAGGAATGGGTGGACTGGCTCTTATTGCTGAAAGACTACCAATGCTATATCCAGAAGTAATTCAACAGGTAAGAGTCTTAATTGAATATATCATTCCATAGCAAAATCCTTTGCCTTTTTTTAAAAAAATTTACTTATGTTAACCTTTTGGAAGCATTGTTTCCTTTATAGTCTGGGCATTGTTTAAATGTCTAAAGTCAACCTTTAGAGAGGTTTGTGAGACTTAATTAGTACTAAAAGACAAGTTGAGGACTCAACACATTAACCAGAATTATCTGACTTGATTTCATAGTGATCATAATGTAACATTTTGGTTTCTGTCCTTTTTGGGTGTGATAGTAATTTTGGGGTATTAACCAGAAATGGGAGAATGAAGTAGTAGTGCTCCCTAAATTGCATAAATTGTATTCCTGTTTTAGATGCCTTTTTCATTTTGGATGATTAAAAAAGTATACTACTTTAAATGCTTTCACCTATTATTAGTGTTATTGATGTATATACTTTCAATATTCTATTAATTAGGGGAAGTGTGGTGCATAAAAAGTTGTAAATACAAAGTATTTAGTTTGTTGAATGAAGTAGGGACATTTTTCTTTAAACTTGGATGTACTTAGTGTATAGATGCCTGCACTAGTTTCCTCAGGCTGCTGTAACAAAGTACTACAAACTTTGTGGCTTAAAACAACAGAAATCTATTATTTTATATTTCATAAGTATTGAAGTATGAAATCTTGAGCCATGCTCTATATAAAGGCTTGAAGGAAGAATCCTCTCTTGTCTCTAAGCTCCTGTTGGTTCCTAGCATTTCTTTGCATTCGTTGTCTTACAGCTGCATCATTCCAATTTCTGCCTATGTTTACACATGGCTCTGATCTTTCTGAGTATCTGTTTCTTTCTCTTCCTTTTCTTAAAGGACACTAGTCATGGAATTTAGGGTTCATCCTAATGAATCCAGTATGTCCTCACACTTACTTTATTATATCTGTTTGCAGATACCTTATTTTTAAATAAGGTTCTGGGGGTTGGTTAGGAATTAAGCATATTTGGTACAAGGTGTGGTGGGTGGAGATACAATTAAATACACAACACCTGTTCAGTAAATGGTTATTGTTTAACCACTATTCCAAAAGTTCAGGTATTTTCTTATTTTAAGGTTATATACCCTTGGCATAAGGTAATTGACTAAAATATGAATTTTTTTTTTCCTGAAAAAAAGATTGATGTCAAAAGTTTGAAGTAGAAAAGACCGCCACGTTATCACAGTGATGATTGAAGATAGTTTTCCTGATTCAGTATTTAATATGATTAACTTCATTATTACCTAGAAGTGGGATTTTGTTCTATTAAATATGTTAAAATGTGGAAGTGATGATGGATTTGCGGAGTTGGCAGAAGGTAGAATTTTGAGGATGATGATATATAGAAGTCCAAATTATCCTAAAAAGATTGTTAGCAGAAATAATGGGTGGTAAAGTCTCTGCCAATAAGGACCCAGTAGAAAGTGGACGAATGTAGAGAACACGATATCATCCTAGAGGATACCTAAATTGTCCTAAGCAGACTGTTAAACATGGCTGCTAAACATGCTGATGGTGAGCCTTAGAAGGAAATGAAAAACATGTTACTTGAAACCAAAAGAAAGGATTTTTTTTTATAGCGATAGAAACTCTAGTTCATTTGTGTCTGAAATGTGGAAAGCAGCCCTTAAAAGTGATGAACTTGGATATTTAGCTGAGATTTCCACATAAAGTATAAATGTATTTGTTTTCTTCTTGCTGTTTATACTGAAATGTGAGAGGAAAGATAAATTGAGGAAAGAACTATTAAGGACAAGCGACTAGCACCTGACAATTTTGGAAATTCTCAGCCTATCCAGATTGTAAAAGATGCTAAAATTAGAGATTCAGTATCAGAAAAGCATGCTCTGGAGAAAAAGCCAGGTATGTGACTGTTCAACTTTTGCTAGTGCCTCAGAAAAATTTAAGTGTTAGTGTACTCAGTAACAAAGAAAGCTGTTTGAAGAGACTGGACATATTATTAGTGGATTCCCTCAGTTTTTTACATAGAAGCCAAGAATGATGAAAGTGATGTGATTATCGTAAGAATATTAAAGGAGGTAAAATGATGGAAGCAAGTAGAGATCTTGAATGAGGCAGCCAAAAGCCAAGAAAGTGAGCTGATACTCCCCGAGAGCACTTTTGATTTTTTAGAATCAGTGCTTAAACTTGATAAGGTCCATTAAAACATGTTTGGGATTTCTTATCTACACCTTCAGAATAATAAATCTGTGGTTTTAGTTGGTGGAGGGTAAAAAAATTACAAATTTGTTGATTTTTTTTTTTAAGTCACTATGTTTGTGGTAATGTATTACATCAGCAATAGGAAACAAATTCTGATTTTGATTGTTATTTTCTCGTGAGATGTTTTGTCTGGTTTTGGTATCACAATAATACCAGACTTACAGGTCTTGCTAGGAATTTCTAATACTTCATATTAAGAAGACTGTTAGATGGATTTCAGAACAGATTGAACACTACAAATTACAAAACCAGTGAAGTGGAAATTAAGTCAAAAGATATCCAGTCTAAAGCATGTAAAGAATAAAAAGAACATAAGACTTTTATGGGTTATGTAACTAGAAGTGAAAAATCTTAATGTGAATTTGTAGTTGCTGAAAAGGAGTGGATTGAAACTGGGTCAGAAACATTTCTGAAAGGAAGGAAATTTCCAAAACTCATGTAAAATCTAAGCAAAAATTAAAGAATTTCTGTAACCTGCAAATAGGATAGTCATACCTTAGGAATATCATGGTAAATTGCTTTAAAAAAGACAAAGATCTTAAATCAGCCAAAAGGAAATGTGACTCATTACTTTCAAAACAGCAATAGAAAAATAACAGCCTTTCAACAAAAACCTTAGGAGCCAGGAAATTGCAGTTTCAAAGTACTTAGAAGGGAGGGAAAACCCAGCCATCCTAGAATTTTTACCAGTGAAGAAAACTTCGTAGAGTCCTTCATAACATCACCACCCTTTCCATAAAATGATAAATTGTAAATGGAGAATACTAGGCATAGGATTAACTCATATGTGTATATGTATAATTATAATTAAATATATTTCTGGGGAAAATATTTTAAAAAACAATTGTTTAAAGCCTTTTGAGAATGACCAAAAGCAGTGAGTACTGGTGGTCAAACAGCCAGGCACATAAAAGGTCTTAATCCTTTTATGAAAAATCTGCTCAATCACCGCAGGTACAGATAAAGTCAGAAAGAATCATTGCTCCATCATTTGCCAGCACCAAAATTGACTTTCGCAGTCCCCCTGACTTTTCATTCTGTTCTTCCTCCCTTTGTCATTTTCTTGAGGTCTTTTTCTTCTCATACAGGTCATGTCTTGCAAGTCTGTGTTTGGGTTCATTTTTTTTTTTTGCATAATTCAAGGAACCATATATCATGCCACCCCCAAATTGGTTTCTGAATCCAAAGACAAAGATGACATCAGGGTTGGTCTTTTACATTTTAGCTAGTTTTCCCCAAATTTCTGTCTTAGACACTATTGCCTTCCCAGGGTGAAGAATGTCAATGACCATTTGTTTCCACAAAGCAGTCACTTAGGTCATGAACTTCCTGGTTTGGAACTTTCTGAATCAATTGTGATGGTGATGGATTTTCAGGCAGCCAGGGAGTAAAAGAGCTAGAAAGGCTTTAAACACAGAAAGAATGGAACCACATTGGGTGTAATTTATGTTTGAACTTTTCTCCGAAGAGCGGTCCTCAGTCTGCGTGGTTTGGGCAGGTAGATCGTAACAAAATGTTGGGCTTAATGGCCAAGGAATTAAGTTCTTCAGTCCTGGCTAGAAATTGAATGGGGAGAAATTCAGAATGGAGGATGGGAGAATAGGAAACTCTGAATTTTGTCGCAAAGCAGGTTCTTGAAATATGCATTCTTAGGAGTCTTGAGGGCAAGCAAAATGTGGAAGACTGAAAAAGCTTCTCTCATCACAGAGGAGACAGAATTTGAAGTTCTAGTCCTGCTTAGAGGTAAAAATACTGAGTTTTTCATTTAATTCAATTTAGCCACACTTCAACAATAAAGATGGCTTCCTCTTCATAGCTAACAGTAAAATAAGCCACTTAACAGATCTTATTCACATTCTGCCAGTTGTCCCATTAATATTCTTTAAGACCAAAAGAAAAAAAAATTCACTTCTCTTTCGCATAGTTTGAGGAAGTTAGTGGTCAGAGAGCCAATTCAGGATCATATATTGTATTTAGTGTTCTCTTTAATCTCCTATTAATCTGCCACAATTCTGCTGTCATTTGTCTTACGATCTTGACATTATCTAGTATAGTACAAACTACGGATTTTGTTTATATTTGTGTGTGTGTGTGTGTGTGTGTGTGTGTGTGTGTGTGTGTTCCCTAGATTTGTTTGCTTATAGTGCTTGTAATTAGATTTCTCCCAGCAGTGTTCTTTCCTATATGCCATATCTTTTTTTTTAAGCATCATTTTCCACTCAAAGAAGTCAGGGGATGTCTTGGAAAAATTTTATAATATGGACATGGAATATATGAGATCAGCCTAGAGTCTATGTGAGCATGAAATAAAATGATAGTAGCAGGTTATAACCTGCAAATAAAATAATCCTTAAGATACACATTAATAAATGAATGAGTAAATAGAGAAGGGAATGCTTTTACTTATAGTTCAGTGCCAACTAACATCCAGAAGGAAT
Organism: Scalopus aquaticus; assembly: GCA_004024925.1. NCBI lineage: Eukaryota > Metazoa > Chordata > Mammalia > Eulipotyphla > Talpidae > Scalopus > Scalopus aquaticus. The sequence goes on along the minus strand of PVIJ01002044.1, from coordinate 113,639 downwards.
GGTAGGATTAAGGTCACCAATTGTTAACCACCATAGTAATTATTGTTTATAGGCAAGAATTATATAAATGGTAATTCTAATGGATCCAATTTTGGTGAGAAAGACGATATTTATATAGTCTCAAAGAGCCTGTCTGTAGATCCTTGTCCTAATTGCAAAGAAGGAAACTTTAGAGATACTTGCAAGATACTATCATATTCATCATAGTATGAAACTCTTGATGTTTGGAAGGTGTTTTTTTTTAATTTTAATGTCACTTCATTGATCATTATATTCTAAAGAGTTCATTTGAGTCTTTAATTTAAATATGATGTTGAAACATGCAAATAGCTAAACAAAACTTTTGTTTTTCTTCAGGTGAGTGCTCCAGTTGTAACATCTACCACTCAGGAAAAACCAAAGGATAGTGATCAATTTGAATGGGTGACCATTGAACAATCAGGGGAATTAGTTTATGAAGCTCCAGAAACAATTGCAGCTGAACCTCCACCTATCAAGTCAGCAGTCCAGACCATGTCCCCCATACCTGCCCACTCTTTGGCTGCTTTTGGATTATTTCTTCGTCTTCCGGGCTATGCAGAAGTGCTACTGAAAGAAAGAAAACATGCCCAGTGCCTTCTTCGGTTGGTTTTGGGAGTGACAGATGATGGGGAAGGAAGTAAGTGTTTAGTTTATTAAATTTTAACATAGGTAGATTGTGTAAAAATTATTTAGATTATTGATTTACCATTCCTTTTTTCAAAGTTAAGCTACTAGATAATTTGTTGTTGCCAGCTTAGCTCCAATAACACATAATATGTCCTTAAAAATCTTCATGTTCATTTCTTTATCATTCAAAAGTTATTTACAGTTTACAAAACTGGTGGGCATTATTGGAGCGATTTAAAGATGAAGCAGTTATTTTGATTCTGTCCTGAAGTAGCTAATTAATGTCCTCTAGTAGCAGCAGTGGAGGATATATATTAAAATATGTATTAAAAACATAAAGGTGTACAGAATTATAGATGCTCACAAGTGTGAGATTCTTTACTACCCAGCAATGTGAAAAAGTTATCACAGTATTTTTTAGTGGGACCTTAAAAGATAGAGTTGATTTAGATTGAGATGAATTATTTTAGCAAGGATGATTTGAGCAGTGTTTCTATGCTCAGATTACACGAGAGGGGATAATTTGTTAATAAAAATTTTCGTAAGAGGTAACTCTGAGAGTTCATTTTAAAAGCTGTTGTTGCTACCGGATCATGGAAGGGCTTACTAAGAACTTAGATTTATTAATAGCAATGAAAAGATTAATTAAAATGTGTTAAAGTAGTGATGTGATGAGAATCTTTGTTAGGAAAGTAAATCTAGTAGCAATATTCAGACAAAAGAGTAGAATGAGGAACATAGTATAATATAGAATGTATTTTATATATTATATAATATATATGAATGTATTTTAAAATGAATAATAATAACAGATAAATAGAAAACCATCATTATTGTTTCATTTGGGCTAGCAATTTTATTTAGTAGAAGGACACAAATAAAGGAATATCAGTTAGGACCTTGCTGGTGGTTCAGGGCTTAAAGTCTCAGCATTATTAAGCTTTCACCACCAATTGTGGCCTGGGTTCGATCCCAGACCAAGGAGCTAACCCATATGGCGCAACAGACCTCTCCTGTCTCACCCACTGCTCTCCTCAGCAGTATATTTCAGTAGATCCATCTCTGAAACTATTACATATTCAAAGTATATACTTTTGTATTTTCACACTGATGAAATTCTTTAAAAAATGTTGATGGTTTACATGTTATAGTAATAATTATTAAATTAAAACTTTTATATGCTAAATAACCCTTGTTTTATTTCATGCATTGTGGTATATACGTATTTCAGTAGGTGAGGAATATATAATCATTTTATCTGATTTTTGTCATTTAAGTAGATGAGAGGGTTAAGAAGCAATGCCTATTAGGTGTCTAATGTAAGATAGTAGGTGTAATCCAATATAGAAATGGAAAAAGAATTGCTTTAATTTTGATACTTCTTTCTGCAGTGGTTTGTCTCATCTCATCATTCATGCTTCAGTGGTTTTTTCTTTGTATTTAACACTCCTATATAACATAGAAAATTTTATTGTAAGTGAAGTAAAATAATTTCAATCTTTCATTGTCTGTTTGTGGTAGAAGTTATTCCCAATGCAGGGAGTACTTCCTTGTAAGAAACTTTTTTTTTTTTTATAATATATATTTTTATTGTTATTTATGTCTTTTACATTTTGCATTCCCCTTGGGTAGCCCACCACCAATTTACCCGTGATCCATCTCCATTGTCCCTTGTGTTCTTTTCTATTCCATTTTGTGCCCTTTCCCTTCCCTCTTTTAATGCTTCACTTTTAGTCGTTAGGTCTTAATTTTAGTTTGTAGTAATTTTGACATCGTCTGTAACATTCCAGTTTCTTTTGTACTTCATATATTGACTGACGCAGAACTTTTCCAGACCCTACTATTAATTTAAAGATAACGCTATTCTATTTGTAGTGTTGGGTTGTTTTCTAAAGACATTAAGGTATAATTTTTATTATGTTTTCATTATTTTGTGACTGTATGTTGTTCCTTATTGTGCCTTTAAATATTTCAAGTTTTGTGTTCTCTTTTAATCTAGGTCATATTCTGCAATCTCCATCAGCCAATGTGCTTCCAACTCTTCCTTTCCACGTCCTTCGTAGTTTGTTTAGCACCACACCTTTGACAACTGACGATGGTGTGCTTCTAAGGCGGATGGCATTGGAAATTGGAGCATTACATCTCATTCTGGTTTGTCTGTCTGCTCTGAGCCACCATGCCCCACGAGTTCCAAACTCTAGCCTCAACCAAGCAGAGGTAGGGTCTTAATTCTTCAGATTATGGGAAATTAAGTTAAATTCATGGAGTAAGAATATAGTTTTTTTCTAAAGAAATGGCTATTTCACAGGCTTGTTTTTTCCTTTTTACCACCTAAATCCCAGGAATTTTAAAGGACAAACCATGAATTAATTGTTTTCTCCTCTATTAGCTCTTTCAGAGAACCGTAACTTGAAAAACAAAGCAAAATTAGTACCTTAGTAAGCTCTCCTATATATGTACATATGTTGAATTTATACTGTGTTCCCTCTTCCTTTCCTTTCTTGAAAGGAAGAGTCCTATTACTGAGTGGGGAAGATAGAAGAAATAACTCATAATTTTGAGATGTTTTGTTTTTTTAATAGAAAATCTAAAAATAGTTCATAATGAGTTTAAGAGGCTATGATAGCCATGTTCAGTATATGAAACTAATTATTTTAATAACAGCAGCAACGTAAAATGAGCTTTTTAATGATGTCTTGTATAATAGCATCAAAAATAGAAAATATCTGAATCTGAAAAAAGTGATGCACAAGACCTTTATTCATAAAGTTTCAAAGAAAAACTTTGCTGCACTTTATTAAACTGAAGTGTGTGCCCGTGTTTATTTCCCATGAAATTGAAAATACAACAGTTTGATAATATTTCTTCCCAATTTGTCCTTAAGTTTAGTAAGAGAATAAAAGGAGAGCCAGAGAATTAAAGATTCTGATTAAAGCACACACAGAAAAAAATCTCTGGAGAATATCCAGAGATTCAAAGACTCACGTGCTAAGAAAAAAGGTGCTGACACCCAATAGAAAAATAGGTGAAATACTATTTGTGAAGGCTACTTCACAAAAAGAAGTAATCTAAATATCTAATGACTGAAAAGGTAAACTGTTTTATTAGTAGAAAATGCAAGTGAAAACTGTTAATACATTGCAACTATGCACTCATCAGATTGTATAAAATTTCAAAAGCAACAGTACCAAATACTATCCCATCATTATAATAATGTTAAGACAGTAGTATGGATAAATTAAATAATATTAAAATACTAGAATGGAAAAGTAAAATGTAATCTACTTTGTAATGGAGTAATAAAAGGTAATATAAGTAAACAGCCATAGCCCGCTACATGTAATTGTACTGATGAATTTCATAAGCACAGCTGGAGTATCACAACATCAGGATTATAGTTAGCTTTGTGAAGTAGTGATGGTGTGATAAACTGGATGGAGGTGGAATGTCTACGGTTTCTGGCATGTAGTAATAGAATTCTTGACTTGCATGGTTGAATAAGTATTTGCAATTCATTCAGCTATGCATGCAGTGTTGGGTGTTTGTTCTTTCTATGTCTGTGTTATATTTTATATTAAAAATGTTCTCAAAACCAAATAGCTTTTTTAAAAACCAATAACAGCTATTTATATAACCATATTTATATGGTAGTGAAGATTTCATGATTTATGAAACAGTTTATCTTATAAAATGTGAAAGATATAGGGCCTCCCTAGTAGGACAACGGGTTAAGTCTCAGCACTATGAAATTATCCACAGTCACTGCAGCACGAGTTCGATCCCCAGCCAGGGAGATTCCCACATGGTGCAGCAGACCTCTCCTGCCTTGCCCACTGCTTCTCTCAGCAGTGTATTTCAGTCAATCCACCTGTTCAGCTCCCCACTCTGTCTCTGGTGAATCCTCTCACCCCCCCCACACCTCTGGCCTGCACCCCAGCTCTTGTATGCATAAATAAATCTTTAAAAAAGTGATTTTCAGTTTGATGTAGTCCCATTTATTTTTGCCTTTGGCATAATGAATTTTGCCAAAAATACATTTGGCATAATGTGTTTGAGATTCATCCATATAGCATACTTGTTATGATTGAAAAAATACACTTTTACATATTTATACCACAGTTTGTTTATTCACTCATCCATTGATTTGTCTTTGGGCTATTTCTGTCTTTGGCCATGGTAAATAACCTTGTTAATGAACATTCATGTACATGTATTTGCTTGATCAGCTATTTTCTTTTTTCCTATCTGTTTCCATTTCTAAGTTTTTATACCTACACAGTAGAATTGCTGAGTTGCGTAGTAATTCATTTAAGTTTTTGAGGACTCTCCAAACTTTCCACAGCAGCTGAATTGCTGTGTTTTGTTAAAAGCCACAGGTTTCAAGCTCTCATAACCCTGCATCAAGTGAAGAACAGCAGTTGTATTGGGCCAAAGGGACAGGCTTTGGAACTGGCTCTACAGCTTCTGGATGGGATGTGGAACAAGCCTTAACTAAACAGAGACTGGAAGAGGAACATGTTACATGTCTTCTTCAGGTATATTTTACAAAGTTGATACTGTATTTCTGTTGATTTAAAACATTGGTGACTAGCCAACAGATCCTCAGCTACTTTTATAGAGTACATTTTATTCCTGTCTCTCGGAAATTTAAGATACACTAAGCAAAGATTGCTCTTTCCTGATTGTAAATCTAAACTTCTTTCCTCTCAATTAGCTTCTTCACTAAGAGGAAAGTGACAATGATGAAATTATCCCATAACTAGAAAATATACCATGTCCTACCTTCTTGCAGTCATCTGCTCATCTAAAGTGCTGTATTTGGATGTTTAAAAAATTAATTTTTTACATGTTTGTCTCTTACATTGTTCTGTCATTGTGACTTTCCTAAATCGGACAATTTGAAATGGTGTAAAAAGTGTTTACTATTACAGAAATGAGGAGAGGAACTTAAAATTTTTGTTCCTGAATCAATTGAAAAATAATACCAGGGATGCTCCTGAGCTTCCTTCTCACCCCACCCCAATGTTTCTTTACATTGTGTTTTTAGGTGGATTCCTTATACTTATTTAGTTATATACAGCACACTATCACATAAAACACATTTTCTTTTGAAAGTCTAAAAAAATTATTTTTAAAACATGATGCAAGATATTAATTTAATGTGAGACACTGAGTTGAAAATGCCTACTCTTATTATTCTGAATGAATATCTAACATAAAATAAGAGCTTTTAAAGTGTGTATAACTGAAATCCAATTTTAATGCAACAATTTTTACTTTTAGGTTCTTGCAAGTTATATAAATCCTGTGAGTGGTGCAGTAAATGGAGAAACTCAGTCATCTCACGAGAGTAGAGGACAGAACAGTAATGCCCTTCCTTCTGTACTTCTAGAGCTTCTCAGTCAGTCCTGTCTCATCCCTGCTATGTCATCTTATCTACGAAATGATTCAGGTAACGTGTTATAATTAGTACTGTAAAGTAGCTTTTGGGATGAATACTTTAGTTCACTTATTTTATTCAGTTTAAATAATAAGATTCTGTTAAAATATTAGATAGCCTTCTGTAATAAATGTAGGTGTCAATTTGATGGATTTAATTTTTAAAAACGATCCTGGAAATTCTTGCTTGTTTTGGGGGGTCTCTAATGTTATATAGTCACCTAACCTAGAATACAGAAAAAAAATGTTCATTGTCACTCTGTTTTCAATTGTGAAATTCAACTGTGTTGAGACTGAAATTTTTAATAGTCTATTATTGAGAACAGTGGAGCAGAATCTAGCAGCTTCATGACAATATTCTGACCTGAACATTGTTGATTGAACTTTGTTTAAATTTTTTTAAAAACTGTAATTTTAGATAGTAGTAATTTGAAGACAGATAAATTGTTCTAGTCATTGGTACTTGATAAGAGCATTAACTTTTAAAATTTAATGACAAAAGCACCAGAGGTACTTACTTTGTCAATATAAACTGATTGATTGAAATTAGTTTATTGCACTGGTTTGTGGACTTGTCTTCTAAGAAATGTATTCTTTTCTTAAGAATTGAAAGTTACATGTTTTATTTGGAAATTCAGATATTCCCAAGGAAAACAAAACAGTTAACATCTTTTTTTTTTAGCCAGGACCTTTAGGATTTGTCTTTTAAATTTATCTGTTAGACCTCTTATCTCTGCCTTTATTCATATTCTCATTTATAAAAATAGACATGAATGTGTTTAGTTAGGATATTCGGGAAGAACAGATTTTAAAAAGTGGTTTAGAGTAAGTCTTAAAGTAGTCTGCTTTGATGCTTGGTAGCAGTTTAGATGGATGGATGGAAAAGTACTTGCATTGGAAAAGGGTTTACTGCTTGTTTTCCACATTATGGAGATTGTTGTGCTTCAAAAAACACCCTTTTCCAGTCTGTCTCAGACTTCTACATGAAAATATTGGGGTGATATATATTTAGATTTTATTTTTGCTTAGTTTGAAACCTGTGTGCTACATCACATTTGTCTTTTTAAAAGAGCAGATATCAAACGCACAATATATTTTTTGATTAAGTAAAATATTTGGAAATATAAGCACATACACTTTAGAATGAGTGCCAAAATTTAAAGCAGATATATAGAAAACTTGAATGCATTAGATAAGGTTATTCTTTATCTCTTTCCTCATTATTAAAATATTGTTATACTGCGAATAAATAAATTCTGTTTTGTTCTGAAATTGAATTTTGTGTAACTGAGTTTTTATATGGTTCAAGGTCAAAAAGAAAATTCAGTATTATTTACATTTACTCTTAAAGTAACCTATTGATAAATGTGTACTTTCTGATAAGTAAGTTGTGGTTTTGCTAACTACATGGGATTGTGGAGAGTTAGGTATTGTTTCTTGTATAGCAGTGTCATTTCTCTCGGGCTGGTGACATTTAATCTTGCAGTAAGAATGATGTGCACCATGTGAAAAGCAGCTAAGTTGAGCACACCTAAGGGTTTTCTGATGAAACTTTTTCTTCCAAAACTGTCAAATTGCAATTGGTTAGAGTAATTTTAATTGGGTGAATCACTGCCAGTGGTGTCTTTCCTCTTTCCAGTATTTTTAAAAGCCATGGCTGAGGTGAGGCTTTTTGAACAGCAATAAGTCAGGAGTGAGAACAGGCAGACAGGAACTCCACTGCAGCTGCGACGGTCTTCTGCAAAGAATGCCCTTTATCTTTTAAGTCAGTTACCACCAATTCCAGGATTCCTTGGTCATAACTCAAATGCCATTATAGCTCTCTTTGGGTGATAAGGCCATTCCTACTCCTCCCATTTCTTTTTCTCTGTTTTAGTTTTCTCTAACATTCAGAGAACTCACTTGAGTCTGAGTATTATTTTACCGATTTATCCTCTTCCACTTAGAGTGTAAACTACATAAGGGTAGGAATTTTTACTTTCTTCTCTGCTATATTCCCAGTGTGAGTATTTGTGGAATAACTAACATAAGAAAAAAATTTTATGGAATAACTTTATTTATGAAAATTGGTATTGAAAAAAGAGTATTTAGGTCCTTATCTTACATGTTACATGAAAATGAATTCCATTTGGTAGAAAGCCAGAAACCCTAACAAATTATTTGTTCTTAGATCCTTTTTTAGATGCATGTGGTTTTACGCAAAAAATTCATTTGCCTTATAGCTAATAATTAAGTTAATATACATTTTCCCCCAACAAGTTTATTTGTTAAATTATTGCTTTTGATAAAATGTGGTCCTATTCCATTTTACTAAGATACAATGGCTTCATCTCTTCAGTTTAATTTAAGATGTATTTCTACTTGATATTAATAAATATATTTACTGCTATAATGTATTTTCTGGATCATTTAGCCATTTTTATGTTTAATATATTTAGAGAATTACTTACATATTTTCTCTCACTCAATGCTTTACTCATTATTTTGTTCCCTGAAAGTGACTGTTAATATATTTTGCACATTGGTGCTTCATAAATGTCTGCTTTAATCCATTTACCAACTAAGCTATTAAGATCCAAGTAGAAACTCCACTGCTGTGGACTTAAACTTTCATATCATACACGTTCTCATCTTATGCTTCTTCCTCTTCTTACAGTTCTGGATATGGCAAGACATGTGCCACTCTATCGAGCTCTGCTGGAATTGCTCCGTGCCATTGCTTCTTGTACATCCATGGTGCCTCTGCTGTTGCCTCTTTCTGCAGAGAATGGTGAAGAGGAGGAAGAACAGTCTGAGTGTCAAACTTGTGTCGGTACATTATTAGCCAAAATGAAGACCTGTGTTGATACCTACACCAACCGGTTAAGGTACTATCCTTTGTTCATTTACCTTGACCTTGTCTCTAACAGTGTTTTTTAAACTGTCCAGTGTTTTACAAAATGATACATGTTAATTAAATGTACACACAGCAGTATATAAATCTGCAAAGAAAAAGTAGCAACTAAACCCTGAAATCAGCAATGTTTGTTCACATTGGTTTATCAGACAGCTGGCTCTATGATCTTACAGAAATAGCTATTTCTTGAAATGCTGCATCATTGTTCCTGTAATACAGATAGATACTGGTTTTACTCGTTACTCAGGTCAGAGACACGTTTTAGTGTCAATAAATACCACTGACATTGTTTTCAGTGTCTATGATCATGTGTTGTGTATAGATGCTATGTTAACTGTTTGAGTTATTTCCAATTGACAGGTCATTTCAGACATTCTTAGGGTTTATAGCAATCTCCACAGAGTATATTCATAGAGGTGGAATTGTTGAGTTTATAGATTACTTCTGTTTTATGTTGATGTGTATAACTCATGCTATAGTGTTTGTTAGGAGTTAAAATAATAAGGTTATGTATTTATCTTCATGGGAAATTGAACTTTTAAATGAATCTTAAGTTTATACTTCACTAGGTTGAGATGATGAGTTCTGTTTTCAAAAAATTTTTAACAGTAACCTAGTAAACCTTTTCCTTTCTCTTAGAAGAACCTATTTAGTGGTATCAGTTTTGTTTAGATGGCCTGATTCTGACTTTTAAGGCATATTTACTCTGAATGTATGTTTATTCCTTCCTTACTCCTTTTGAATCAGTGTCCTTTACTATTTTTGCAGCTAATTCATTTTATTACATAAGAACCTAAACTCTTAGGAAATATAAACATATGTCAAACAATTGCTGAAGAATAGTATTTGTCAGTCTTTCCCTTTCAGGGAGAAATCAACTTTCAGATAATCCTGGTTCTTTTGGTTTTTTGGGTTGTCATTATTGCTTTAAAAATTAATTACTTACTACCAGGCAGTAAGAATCAAAAATTTAAATTAAAGGAAAAGCCAGTTGGTAGAGATGTAAAAGCGTAGGGTCTTACTACTCATTTGTCAAGGAAGGAAAAGGTGAAGATATATTTTCTTTGATACTGTACTGTGGTATTTTTTGTCATGTGAAGAAGACAGTAATACTATGTTTGGCTCAGTCCTTCATTGTTAAAAAATTTTTCTGGCTAGTAACTTAGGCAGCTTTGTAATTATAAAAATAGTGTGGTGTCATAAATGAACTGAAGGTTTAATTTTCTAATTGAGCTAATATCTCATTTGGAAACATCTAATTAAATATCCCCTTTTCTCCTTGGGTCTTCTGTGTTCTTCAGGAGAGTAGGCATATAGTTTTTTATAGAACAATTACTATAGAATATACAAAGCCTTAAAATGATCCTGTGTGTTTTTAAGATGAATCCTTTATTTCTGTACCCCATATTTCTGTTTTGAAATTAACTTGTACTAGTTTATAACTAAACATGGAAAAATTTTGAAGCCTTGAGTGTTTTTTTTCATTAGGAGTATTTTATTTTATAGGTGAAAAGTTGTGTAAAGATTTGGAATACTGTTATAATTACAGCTTTGGTTAAACATATCACTTAAATGGTGGTGTTATAAATGTGAAAATAAAACCATTAGGCTAAGAATAGCGTTCAGTATAACATGTGATTTATATGTTCTAATTTATGCTCTAATTTTAGTGGATCCTGAAAAAATGGTGTTATATTGTATTAAGTTCTAAGGAAATTATAGAAGATGCTTATTTCAGTGAATGGAACATGTACATTTAGAGTACCTCATTGGTTGCTTTTTCTAAATTAATGTTTTCCCTGTTTACATAATATGCAATATCATTTCTTTTGTGACTGCCACTTTATTTTATTAGTAACATTGGCTTACAACATTGTGTATGCTTTAGAGGCAGTATTTTTTCTGATGTAAATTTGACTTCTGTATAAAATGTATTAATGACTCTCATTTCAGAGAGAGGATAACAGAATTTTATTTAACTGGACTTCTTTGTTTTCCTACTTGGTTAGCTGAACAAAATTACTTTTGAGATTCTTTCCTTGTGACTTCAACCAGAACAAAAAAATGACACTTCAAACTTCTAAATTCCATACCAACAAAATAGTCCTTGTAAATGAGCATACTGATGGGTCAGAGATCATTTCATATATGTAGTTTTTTCTTTACAGTGAACCTGTGCAGTAACTTTTAAACAACTCTTTCACCGATGGGAAAACACTATTAGTAGTCTTTGTATTAGTATTTAAATGTGCTTCTTAGTCAAGGTCCCTCATAATATCTGTTATATAGTTGCTGTTAGAAACCTGCAAAGACATATGTGTTAGAATATTTCTACTCTCCTTTCAAGGATTGGCATGTTGAGTATTCATTTTCCACTCATTTCCATAAGGTAAAATCTATTCTCTTCTATCAAGACTTCAGGTGTATTTCTTTTCATATTTTCATATACTAGAACTCTAGTAAACTATAATACACAGTCCACTTTTTGTTTCAGTCATTCATTTATTTGGTTTTTCTCTATACCACATAAAAATTACTATTTTCTAGTAAAGTTCTAGTAAAGTTATCATATGAGGCATCTTAATAATAGAATAATGATACTGACAGTAATATCAACCAATATATTTGCATGTAGTAAATTATGGTTATATAAAGATCCATATACATATAATATCATTTGAACTTCACAAAAACTGAAGCATGAAAGACAAGAATAATCACTGTTTTACTGATAAGAAATGTTAAGAATATGGATTGTGCTTTTTCCAAGTTTACAAAAGATCTTAAACCATGACCTTACAATGTAAAGTCCTGAGAAACACTAAAATTGAGTTCATGTTATTTGAAGTTAATATAAATGGGAGAAAATGTTGAAATAAACTCAACCAGTTAGAAGATTAAAAATAAATGTTCAAAGAGTGAAGGGCACTCTGTAATTTAGCTGAGTCTTCCCAAAGCCTGCAACTTTCTACTTATAAGAGGAAGAGAAAGATGTCATTAATAAGTGGATACAACAAATCCTTTTAGATTGCTTTTTATCTAATTCATACATTAGAAATTTTTGATTATATTTAGATACGTGAGATCTGACCTGGTATCAAGAACAAGATTGATTTGTTCAATTAACAGATATATTGAATATTCATGGTGCAGAATATTAGAAAAATTGGTCTTTTTTCTAAGGGGCTGACAGGTAGATGGACAAAACAAAACAAGATAGTTTTAATAGCACAATACACAGGATATTAGGCATATACAACACACAGGAGAATCAACCCAGCTTTGGAGGCTTAAAGAATAAGCAAAATTAACTAAATGTAAATTGGTCCAGGGACTGGTACCCCCCACGCTGTGGATATACTGTGAGCAGTGAAAGAAAGCATCATATATTCGGGAAACCTGAGGAAATTTAATGTGTCCCCTGGGTTTAGTGTGTGTATGGAAAATAGTGGTGGGAGATGAGATTTAGAGATGAAAGCATTGGTCTGTTATACTTGCTCTTAACAGCTGTGGTAAGACACTGAAATTTTTAAGGGGAGATCTAATCAGATTTGCATTATAAAGTTATTGCTGGGCAGTCTAATTGAATGGGTGGTGTGGGAATTGGAACAAAACTAAGACTTTCATCCCTTGATCTTAGCAGTAAAGTTGTCTCTTTTCCCTTTCCTGCCATTTCTGGAGAGTGGGGATTTGAGGTCATTAACATTCTTGCCCTTACATCACAGATTTAATAGAAAGTTGATTCTCAGGTAGAAATACATTCTATGTTACACTTAATGACTTAAAAACCAATCTCATAACTCAAACTTTAAATCATTTATTAATTACATTATTCTGCTTATAATTTTGTTTATTTTTGAAGCTTCACACAGTAAGAAGCAGAATCCTGCTTCAAAGCTTATCTCCCTATGATTTTAATGATGCAATTGCAAACTTATTTCTAGGGATACTCTTTATTAGAATGCAAGTGCCACGACATGAATGCTTCTAGGAAATCCCTTTCATTGTTCACACGTAAGAATCTGAAGTCTGTGATTCTAAGCAGAAGTTTCTCAAAATTGTTTCTGCTAGGTTAATATTGATCTTGTTATGTAGAAAGTTATTATTCATTGCCTGACAGAGACTCAGAGTCATTAGCAGAGAATATAAAACAAGTCTTTTTTCTGAAGCTTCAGGAATAAGCCAGTGTTTATATATAATAGATGTTTATATATTCTTATCCTGTTCCCTTAAAGCTTTCATCCAGCTAATGTTTAGATGTGGAAAACTTGTACACTAGTAAGTAGGTTTTAAAGATTTTTTTTTGATTCTTTTGTCTATATTTATTTTAGACTTTAAATTTAAGACACAGTTCATGTAACAATGGGGTTTTATTAATCTTATCAAATATGCAAGTAGTTTTCATTATTAAAAACCAAAATAATTTTTTAAAGATTTATTTATTTATGCATACAAAAGCTGGGGTGTAGGCCAAAAGCGTGGGGTTGTGAGATGATTCATCAGAGACAGAGTGGGGAGCAGAACAGGTGGATCTACTGAAGGACACTGCTGAGGGGAGCAGTGGGCCAGGCAGGAGAGGTCTGCTGCGCCATGTGGGAACCTCCCTGGCGGGGATTGAACTTGTGCTGCAGTGGCTGCTGATAGCTTCATAATTCTGAGACTTAACCCATTGCGCCACCAGGGAGGCCTCCAAAAACCAAAAGAATTTTTTATTTTTTAAAGGTTTATGTATTCATACATACACGCTGGGGTACAGGCCAGAGGCGTGGGGCAGTGAGAGGGTTCACCAGAGACAGAGTGGGGAGCAGAACAGGCAGATCAAAAATAAACTGCTGAGGGAAGCAGCGGGCGAGGCAGGAGAGGTCTGCCGCACCATGTGGGATTCTCCCCATCTGGGCGTCGAACTCCCATTGCGCCCTGCCAACAGCTCCACAGCGCAGTACTCAACGGCTGCGTCACCAGGGAGGCCCCAAAAGAATTTTTTTGGTAGAAATTCTTTGTCAGAGTGTAGAGCATCAGGATTTAGATATTAATACTGTTAGATACTATACCATCTATGTATACTATTGTAAGCATTTTTCTTTAAATCAACTAATATTAAAAAATATTTATAGAGGGAACTTCAAGCTACTACTGTATCAGAAGAATCAGTTTCATTTGCAATAAATAGAAAATAAATATAAAAAATGAATAAATTAACATAAAAATAGTCTCTGGCACCAGACCTCTTCTTTTTTTTTTTAAAGGAAAATTTAGAAATTGGTCAAGAATTAGTAAAGACTTACTGATACCTTTGTTTTAATTGGAAAGGGAATAGTTTTCTCATTTTGTGATACATTAATCTACTACACATCTAACTACCACTTAATGTCTCCTCAGACTTTGGGAGGCACTGCTTATTAAGAATATATCATCAAGTTCTCCAAAAGTGGGGATGTTTTGCAAATATAAATTAACAAATTATAAAAAGGAGAAGAAATGGGAAGATGTCCTGTACTATCTTATTCCTCTCCCTTTTTCTGTCTGTGCTTAATTTGGAGACATTAGTTAGCAAATAGACAAACTAGTCTTGCTTTTATTTTCAGATGTGACTACATTGTAGAGTGGTATTGTGGTTCCCATTAAGTATTTTACAAAAAGTAGCTATTTGTTTTTTCTTAAACTATTTTTATTGCATTATAATTGGCATAACATTTCATTAGATTCAGGTTAATGATTTGCTGTTTTTATATATTGTGAAATGATCAACTGGTCTTTAACTTAACGTGTTTTGTTTTTTTCTTTTTTTCCTGCTCACTAAGATAATTTGGTGTATTGGCCCTTTTACCATTTTCTTACCTAGTCTATCCTGCAGTTCCTGAATTTTGGTCTTTTCCTTGAAGACAAATCTTTTTATCAGGATACTGACCTAGTATGGTTTACTATAATTTGTATAAAGAAGGAAATGATCCTTCCTTACTTTATTTATTTATTTTTTTTGGTGTAGAATAACTGAGGTGTAGGGCAGAAGTGTGGGGTGCAGGGAGGGGGCGATGGAAGGGAGGAGAGGATTCATCAGAGACAGAATTGGGAGCAGAACAGGCAGTTTTACTGAAATACACTGCTGAGGGAGTAGCGGGCAGACAGTAGAGGTCTGCTGTGCCGTGTGTGGGTCAGCTCTTTGGCTGGGGATAGAACTCAGGCTGAACTGGTGTTAGTGCTGAGACTTAGGCCACCAGGGAGGCCCTTTCCTCATATTTCAATAGAGGTAACAGGTCGTTATTTGGTGAAGGAGTGTGTAGGAAATGTCTTTTTTGGGTTGTCTTCATTCCAAACTCCCTTTTAAAGTAGGTCTTCTGGGGGGACAGACAATGTAGAGTCAGTACTGCAACCCTATCACCAAACTGTGTACATTCAGGGTCTTTGAAGACTGATTTGAGGAGGAAGAAATTTAGTGGCAAGGTGATTTACAACACATGGTAATTCCTTTTATGCCTGGTGGTTCTGTAATGACTGGGGATTTTGCTATTATATATAGTATCAATTATATGTAGGAGACGTGATTATTTGAGCATATATGAATGCAGATGTGTGCATAGATCTGAAAAGTAACATCTGAATTTTTATTTTTGAAATAAACTTTTAAGGCATGCTTCAAATTTCCTTTAATTATAATTATAACTTTACCACAAAATGATTATTTTGTGTGGGTGAGAATTAGTTTGATGACTGTTAATTACGGTACTCTGGGATTGGTCTTTACTGTAAAAGAGAGTACTACTCAAGGAATGAATGTACTACTTTTAATTTTTTTATGTTACTCTCCCTTGGCTTATTGCTAAATTATTGACACAACAGGGTGACAACAAAGTTATTGATGTATTGTGATTTAGTCTGTCTTTAAAAATTGAGAATTCCTAAGTCAGTTGTTAATATTTATTGTACAGGTTGTATTAAATTAAAGCTTTCTAAAGATCTTAATATTTTAATCTTTAATTCATGATTCTATAATTTTGCTATTCACCATCTCTTCTGAGGTTGCCTTTCAGAATTAACAATCTGAATGTCAACATATATATGACTTGTTTGCTGTATTAATTTTATTGGATTTTGAAAGCATGCAGTACCTATAAAGCATTGTAATTTTCTCCTTCAGCTCTATTTATACTATCATTTATCACTTAAAGCCTTCATAGAATTAAAGCATTTCAGGATGCTACCATCAGGAAACTTTGTACTTTGTTCAATTTAGGTTTTTATAATAGTTTGAAGCAAAAAATGAGAAAAGGGGTGACTAAAGCATAAATATTGGTCCATTAAAAAGAACTTAATTCACCTCAGTAATATTAAGGTAGTACTTTTTTTATTTCAGACAAAAGGACCTGCAACTTAATAAAAAAAAAATCAAAACTTTCTTTTGCTTGTCTACTGCTGTGTTAGACATTTATGCAGATCAAAATGTGTAACTGATCCACAAAGGATTTCTTTTCTAAGTGATCCCTTAGCTAATGTTTTAACAAACATTCCGCCCTTAGGTATACCAAGATTAACCATTTCCGTCTTGCCTAAAATGCAGAAAAATATTACCGTTTTTTTATTTTATCTATAACATCTTAATTTTTGCCTTCTTCTTTAGCTTTATAATTTAATGATTTTTTTGTTTAATAATTTTAATGTTTAGGATAAGAGGGGCCAAAAGAGAGAAGTAGGGAGATAGAAGTAGTGTTTGTGAGAACAAGAGAGCATGACAAAAGCAGGAGGGAAAGTGTATATGTAGCATGTGTTAGCAGTGTCAAACACATGTTAAAGCTTAGATGTCTGTTGATACCTAAGTCCCAAGTCAATACCACTTAATTTCATACCATTTCGGAGGAATCAAAATCTTGTGGAAAAAATTTTTATAACTGCCAAGTTGATAACATAGGCAGATAGAAGACAAAAGTATTTCCTTTCTTTCTCTTCTGGCTGTTTGAAATAACTTTGATAGAAGAGTATTTATGGTTCAGTCTCTGTGCTTTTATCGATTACCCGTCTTGTTTCTTGAACTTCAAATTGTGGATAAGTTATAATATATGGTAGCTTTTAGTTCTATAAGAACAATAAAATAACGACCTTAACTTTTGTGTAGTATACGCAGCTTAAGGTGTTCTTAGATGTATATTATTAGTATCCGGCTCTAGGTGTTAGGCAAAAAAAAAAAAAAAAAAAAAAAAGGTAATATGCAAGAACATAATTATCGTTTTTTGAGGGAGAATGAAAATGTTGCTTGTAATTTAATGATAAAAACTTATAGGTAATAAGGCTGGGATTAAGCTCCTCATTCTCCAAATGTCTGTGATGTTCTTTATTGATAATAGTATTTATGAAGAAAGACAAATCAGTTGACCCGTAGTCCAGATAACTCCTCCTATACAGCACCATTCTCTCTTACCAAATAGTTAATTGTTGACCTTAACTTTCATGCTTGTGTAATGGTTAATCTTGAACCTTAACTGGTTACTGAAAAATGTTTTGATAAGATGCTGCCAAAATAGAACTTCTTTTGATTAGCAAAACAAACCCCTCTTATTAAAGATTATAAATTGACCCAATATTTCTACCTCAGATGCGTAGCATTAATATAAAATAATTTATTCCTTATCAAATTGTACTGTGTAAGCTAAATATTTTGAACAGTTTCCACTGTCTATCACAGACAAAAGCTCAAGCAATCTTAATTGTTGGATTTGCAGTCTGTCACTACGTGAGATTTAGTTTATAGCAAAAGTTTTAAAAATAGCCTGTCCATATTATCTCAAGGTTTTTAGAACTGAAAGGGATTCTCTTTAGCGTTCAGTTAGGTCAGATCCCCCTTTTTATAAATAAGGAAAATAAGGTGTCTAAGTATTGTGATTGCTCTAGACTGTCTGATGCTTAGTGGTAGAGCTATGATTAAAAACTCAGATCTCCTACTGTCCCAATTTATGCACCAAATTAAACTTACCTTCAAATGAATAATTGGACTTGTATCACTGAATAATTAGAAATGGAGGAATTAAATTTGTTTCTGAATTTGGGTACTTAGTATATATAAAAATCACTTTTAAATGTTAAGAACAAGGCATAATTTTATAAATATATATATAAAATAATGTGGATTCTGCAGTTTTTCTGATATTTCTTTTTATATATCTCTTGTCATTCCTGTAAGAATTTTAGAGGCAGCACTATGACAGGGTATTAAAGGAGACCATATTTCTTTATATATGCATAATATTAATTCATTACTGGATTAACTAAACCTCATTCTCTTATGTAGTCTTATTTAGTATATGTTGTGGACTTTGAACTTCTGTTTAACACCATTAAAGCAAGCATCCTTTATTGCCATTTTCCTTTGCTATCTTAAAATGTCTTCCTTTAGCAAAGAAGTGCATAATATTCTATTTATTTAACTTTATTAATGTAACACTCATTTATAACATTGCTTAGAGTTGATTTGGAGGTATAGGATCACACCCTTCAGGTGTATGTCACCACACCACACACGCCACCAAGGCATGGAAAAGTCCTCCCCCGTAGTCTGTTGTGTCCCCTCCTCACTTTACTCTTCTCCCTCTCGTTCATAATATTTGAAAATAATGAAAGTAGCTTGTAGAAATACCTATTTCCTTCTAACTAGTAAGAGGTTAATTGACCTACTTTTAAACAAGCGTATTTTCTAACAAACTTTTTAATTCCTATAGGCTGGTTCATTTATGACCTGTCACTTAAGAAAGGATCTTAGTTCCAGTTCCCCAACTTTGTTTCCCTTGAAAAAATATTTCCTAGTTTCTCCTTTTCTCCCTCTGCTTCTCAAACCTACAAAATGAAAAAAGATCTGATTTCATCCAAGAAAGAACTTGAGATTTCTTTTTTTTTGAGAACCCATAAGTTTGATTTGTTCATCAGCTTTTTACTTGGTTGTGGAAATAGATATGCCAGTATTTATTTTAATATTTCTTCTTTGTCTCAGTTGGATTGTCCTTTGGTGAAGTATATTATTTGTGGCAACTACATTCTGCAGGTGCATGCAGCACTTTCATTATGTCCTCTGATATTTAATCTGCTGTAGAATTTATTATATTTTTATCTAATCTGGAAATCAAGATTTATCTTAAAAGGCTTTTCATACCTCCGTTTTGAGTTTCCTTTCATGCATTATTCATTTATGTCTCCCAAACAAGATTTTATTTTCAACTTTAAGTCATATTGAAATATAAAATGGGCACTTTTGTTTGGAAGGAATTTAAGTAAATATGAAAGGGAATCCAGAGTTAAAAACTAAACTTTCAATTAACCACAGAAAGCAGTCATCCTACAGAGGTCTGCCCCATTTGCTGATGCATTTCAAGAATTGTTTTTACGTTTTCTGGAGACTGTAATAGTAAGAAGTTCTCCACAGTAATATTTTTAAAAGTTCTTTGTGCTCTTAAAAGTTTGTTTTAAGCTGTAATTGTTGCAAAGAACCTTAGAATTGAGTACAAAATGATCCATTATTGCTTAGGTAAATGTAGAAATTTCATTCTCTTACAATTTTAGAATCTTTCTCTAAGATACTAATTCCTTAATTCTGAATATGGACATTTTATCCTGTAGTCGCCACATTACGTCTTCAACATGGCTCTGTATTTTAAATGTTTATTTCAATTATCTGATAGTTTTGACCTTAGAATTAGGATTACAGAGGATTGCAGTGCTCTTTCCCAGGGCTCTGCCAAAAAAAAAAAAATAGCTATATGGAGTGGTTTACAGTTTGTAGATTATAAAGGGTCGTAGTTTTCATATTTTGTATTTAGTGCTATGAGTATCCAGCTTAAAATGGGTGCTAGTATTAGCAGAAGCTGTTCAGTATAACTGAATGTTGAATTTGAGCGTTTCCCCCCCTTTTGTTTTCCTAAGAAAGATTTGCCCATTTTGCTCACATCCTAGTTCATATTTTATGTCACAAGTCAAATTTTGCTTTACTTGTTAGTTCTTTAGTTAGAAATCACAGCATAGTGGAAAATGTTTGCAGATAATTCTTGCAATAGTAGAAACTTCAGTTGCTTCCTCGTATTTCTTCAGGGCAGTGATCACAACCAGATTCAACGTTTGCACAAAGCAGCGGATACCATGGTAGCGGCCGTCGCTGATTGCTTTTACCATGTTGGATCCATTGTCAGTCTCAGAGACCTACTTCCAGCTAGGTGCCTTGAACTCAAATAGCTTTTCACACAGACTTCAGGATGTGAGCTAAGGTATGGCCTTTTTTCATGAGCTGGGCCTACATATGGGTTGACAGTAACCTGCAACTTCTATAGAAAAGAGACTACTGGCTGTAGTTTAATGTCAGACAATGACAAGCTATAGTTGTCCTTAGGCAGGGTGTTTATATTCTTCATAAAATTGAAGTACTCTCACTTTCGGAGATTATCCATTTTGTTCCTGTGTGGTTTTTTTTTTTTTTTTTTTTGGTCAAAATTGCTAAGACTGTTCATGTAATGATTTATTAGAATCTTGGTTTATGGTCTAAGATATAGCTGCTTTATGATTCAACCATAATCTTCTATATGAAATATATATCAGCATATCTGTCTTGTATTTGGTGTAAAAAATATTTTTTAAGCTTCCATGGAATTTTGTTTTTTATAAAGTTTTTATTTTGTGGTCTAAAACAGATAAAATTTATCATTCTAGCTATTCACACTATTTTAATAAAGGAATTTCTTCCACTAATTATCACTTAAAAACTAGAAGTAGGAAATTGGTAATCATGAATAGGTCTTAAAATTTATAATCAGTGTTTTTCCAAGGGTAACTTGCCCTGTGTTGCATTGATGCAGTTCATTCACTGTCCCAGAGGTTCTTACTTCCTTAAGGAGAAAATATCCTAATTCTGAAAGAATGGAATTCTTTCCCACATGTTCCTTCTCTGCAGACAGGTTATGTTTCTTTATTCAGAATATAATGAATTAACTCATTGTGATACATTTTAGGAAACCATTTTTATTTTATTTTATTTAACCATTTTATTTAATTTAAGGTGTAACTGTAATTTCTGTTTCCTCAAACTATTTACTTTAGTTTTCCTATTATGATTCAGTTAAGAATGCTTTACACCCTAATATTAGGAATCATTTACAAGTTGGGAGAGACTTCTTATAAATTAAAAAGGGGTCCTGTCAAGCAGTTGATAAAACTTTTCATGACTCTCAGTGTTTGGACACTGACTGTAGCTTTTGGTAAAGTGAAAAATGAGTGTGTTTGAGCTCATCTTTCAGAGTCAAATCTTTATTAACAAAATTGTCAGATACTGTTAAGCTATAATACCAACTTTATTTCAAAGCTATAAGACACAGTATCTTACTTGATTCTAGTGGTTAAAAATTTCTGCCTTTTCACTCTTAAAACATTCAGTATATTCTCTATGTACTTACGTGTGTATATATGCATATATATGTTCATATACTTATACACACAGAAATTGTTAACTGAAGTGATATATAGTTTAACATCTACCAAGTGGTTGTTGAGTGACAAAGAAAAGTTAACCATGTGTTCTCTGTGACTTCTTACACTGTAGGGAAGATTAAAACAAACAAACAAACATAGAAGCAAAGGCAGTAAACCCAGGTACAGATTATCTCTCTTCAGTTTAATCATCTTGCTAGGTGAAATAATATATACTTTATAGTTAAAAGTATCTGTGGATACTATTTTGTTCACACACTATGGGAACCGCTTCAAAATGCATGTATACCAGTATGTTCATTTATCTTTGCTACACACCGGAGTGACTTTCTTAATTTACCTCTTTGTATCTACCAAAGTTAAGAACTGAATTGCTTCTGAGATTTTTGTCTTTGAGATAAAAAATAGTTTATCTGTATATGGAAACCATAATACCATTTTGTTAAGGACTCTTTACATCTGTTGTTGTTTTTATATCCTTTAAAGCTCCATTCTCACCTTGTGAAATGTTGTTTTAATATAATAGCCAAGTCCTTTCTTTCTTGGTAGGTATACAAATAGAAAAATAAGTTATGTATAACTTAGAGCATACATTAGCATGAATATTTTAAGCACGTTTATATATGATTTCAGTTTGTTTAAAATTAACAAAGTTGTAGATTTTTATATCTGAGCAGTAGTGGGATGATGTTTATTATGGAATAACATGGGTGGGGATTTGAAATAATATAAAGGAAATTGATATTTGTTATTTCCAGTGACTCTTGTAATGAAATACTCCTATATTCATCTAGAAAGTTTAAGGAAACATTTTGATGCCTTACAACTGAAAGCTTGCTTTAATACAGTTTATTATGATAAAAGTTTAATACAAGATTGGATACATTTTAGACCCTTTAATAAGGAATAACAGAAGAATGTCTTTAAAACTAGTATGCCCTAAAACCTAATGTTTAAAGTTCTAGTGTATGGCATATATTAAGATGTCTAGTAGTGAATCTACATTTTAGTTTGGAATATTTCTCTTTTTTCCCCTTGGAAATTAATGTATTTTGAGTGAAATACGAATAGTAATGTTGAAATTAAAAATTACATCTGGCTCTTTGATTCTCAATTCTCAGAATACAATGTATAGACATTTGTCAGGTGAATCTTTCTACTTCTGAATATTTATAATTACTCATAATGTGTATTTTATTGTTTTATTTTTTATTGAAGTAGCATTGGTTTACAACACTGTATGTGATTCAAAGGTACAGGTTCACAACCTCCTCAGATGTGTTACCTCTCTACATCTACCACCAAAGCACCCATAATCCTCCACTAAATAGTCCATTGGGCTCCTTCTCTCCCTTGCTCCCTATCCTACCCTCCCACTGTAGTAACCTCAATTCTCCATTCAGATTTCTGGGGGTCTTAGTGTGCTTTTAAGGGTATAGCTCCAAGGACATACTCAGGCATCTGAATCTTTTTACAGTATGACATTTCTGCAGTGTTAATCTCTTGTCTATTTTTGCATCTGAAGGAAAGCATACCCAAAACATTTATTATGCTAGGTGTTATCCTGTGGCTTCAAAACAGCAGTGAATCTAATTTAAACATCCATTGCATGTGTATGTAAATGAAATATGCACTGTCATGGATTTTTAACCACTATTATTGTCTTCTTACTAAGTTTTAAATCCTAAAAATTTTAATTTTCCTTGCATTTCTTTCCATATTAAAAATCTTTTTTCAGATCTAAAAGAGAAAATGTTAAAACAGGAGTAAAACCAGATGCATCTGATCAAGAACCGGAAGGACTTACTCTTTTGGTACCAGATATCCAAAAGACTGCTGAGATCGTTTATGCAGCCACTACCAGTTTGCGCCAAGCAAATCAAGGTATTATACTATTCTTTTTAAGCTACTTTTCATTTGACCCAGAGATGTTTCATTTACTAACTGAAACTTTCTTTTCTATGTTAATTGTTTACAAGCAAGTTCACTAAACTAGAATTTTTTCTTTTGGTGGGTTTCCAAGTTATGAATGATCTCTTAATTTAAAATTTATCTGCATTGTGTGTGATTGCAAATCATACATAATAAATTTAGCTGCTGACTAAATTTAGCTGCTGACAGCACACAGCATAAATTTTTCTTCGTATTGAAAGTAATGAAATTGAAAAATGGCACTGTATTAGATAGAGAGTACTACATTAAAACTATGTGAGATATTCTTAAAATTGATATTTTCATATGTTAACAACAGGAGATGTAAATGATTCTGTATTATCTAGTGACTCACTTTTGCTGTTTTTGCCCAACTGAATGAAATCTAATAGAGATTTTAATAATTTAAGCTTTAAAGTTAATAAGGTTTCTGGCCCTATTATGTTTATGAAGTAGAAAAAAATGATTTGTTCTTAAAGTGGCATAGTAGGAAGATAATTGTGAAGAATTTAGTAAAAATTAGTAAATTTTTTGGAATTCAAAATTTGAACTTCTGAAAGTTAATTGGTTTTTGTTTTGATCTCTGAAAATGTATACTTAATGTTACTTATCTTGAAATATTAAATAACAGAAAAAAAACTAGGTGAATTCTCAAAGAAGGTGGCTATGAAACCCAAACCTTTATCAGTATTGAAATCACTTGAAGAAAAATATGTGGCTGTTATGAAGAAACTGCAGTTTGGTAAGTTGAAATTTTAATCTTCCTTTCTTCAGCTCTCATGTCACATTTTTTAATAGTGCTGTTAAAATGTGTTCTAGTAAATTAAAGATTTTAAAACTTTTATTAAACCATTCATATTTTCTCATTTAATATATATGAAAACTTTTATCATTTTTTAATCTTTTGAATTTCTGTCTGTATCTATAGTTATATTTGGATACTGTGATTCAGTAGGTACCTTGAACAACAAAAACAAAACCAAATGTCTAATAAACAGGCAAAGTGGTTTTCTTTTCCCTTCCATATGTGTCTATACATCGTGGCCTGAAGGAAGCCAAGGGGACTTAGAACTAAGTGTGCTGCTGTTAATCATTTTAGAATTACGTGAGATTTATCTTTGGAAAATATCACTATACTAGTTCACTAATAGCCTTTCTCATTCCAAAACTATTTGTCAAATAAGGATTGATGAAAAGATCATATCAGTACTCCTCATTCAATTCAGTCTATTAATCAGTGCTTAGATTTCAAATTTTGATTGCCACTATTAACTGTTATTATTTATGCCTCTTTTTCATTCTTGAAAATCAACCCAAAGGACTTTGGCTATGTGTGCAATAAAATGTGTGGAAAGTGGGCAATAAATTAAAAGTCAAAACATATATTTCTGTCATAGTATCTTTGAAACCCCCGGTATAAATCATTTAGATTTTGTTTTACTTACCCCCCAGGTAAGGAAATAAAGATAACATGAGATAAATAGTATGTATGAAGTGATTTGAAAATGATGAAAGTACTGTCATATCTTTGAAAAGTTGTTTTCTTTGATATTGTTCATCATTTTAAGATTGGAAAAATTGAGAATTATAATCTGATATTTGGGAAAACTGTAGCAATTTTGCCATAGGAGCCATGGTTCTGGATGATTGTGCCAGCCATTGATAGGTTGTGACAAGGGGATATCACATACAGAAACAATCAGTTATCAGGAAATGTCAAATACCACTATTATTGTACCCACATTCAATTGTTATTGGATATTGGGTATGAATTCTAACAAGCATTTTCAAGAATTTTAGTTATCCTGTGTAGACTCACTAATTTATTTAGTATTTTATCTAGTGGTTAAGTATTGGTTATTATTGCATAAAGAAATTCCTCTGCAAACTTAGATGTTTGAAGCAGCTAACCTTTATTATGTTGGTGTCCATGGTCAGAAATTTAAGAATTGTTCAGCAATCAGGTTCTGACTTAGGATGTCTTCTGAGGTTGCAGTTTAGCTGGAGCTTCAGTCATGTGAATTGACTAGGTCTGGAGACTCACTTGTGTGGCTGTTGATTGGAGACCTCAGCTCTTGCTGTGCAGAATTCCCCATAGGACTCCTTGAGTATCTTTAAACATTACATCTGGCTTCTCTAAGAAAGAGAGAGCTGCAAGCAGGAAGCCACAACTGCCTTTTATGACATAGATTTCACCGTTCTACACCATTGCTTCAAGATGCAAATCATAACCCAACCTCACATTCAAGGAAAGGTTGGTTAATCTCTACTTTCTGAAGACAGTGTCAAAGATTTGCTAAGTATTTGGGGACCATTAAGCTTCTATTAGGAAAATAACAAATTCTGTCCTAAGGTTTTTGGAGAAAATGTTTCCCCAAATGTATTTGTGTATCTTTGTATATATTGGAATTCAATACTTTATTGAATTTTAGTTTTTAGTTCACTTACTGAGTTACCACAAATGTGTTTGTTAATAACTAATACTATTTTGTTCATGTAGCTGGAAGTCTTTAGCCACATTTCATTTCTGTTTATAAATTACTTTTTTCATTCCAGTGTTTGTATCAATATGCGAGTGCTTATTTATATTTCATACACATGAGAGATTCTAACTTAAAATTCCTATCTTTTATTAAGAGAGTCATATGTCAGAGGCCTTGATTTAATGTTTGCCAAGCAAGAAGCTTCTCTTATATCACATAAAGTCATATGCCTTCCAAATAGGATGTAACTTTAAATGTATAGTTTTGCTACCCACTGACTTTTAGGATGATTCAGAAAAAAATGTGCTTTCAACTTTTTAAAATAAACCTCATTTGGCCTCCCTGGTGGTGCAAGGGGTTAAGCACAGCACTATGAAGCTATCCACAGCCATTGTAGCACGAGTTCGATACCCAGCCAGGGAGATTCCCATGTGGCACAGCAGACCTCTCCTGCCTTGCCCACTTCTCCCTTCAGCAGTATATTTAGGTCACTCTGCCTATTCAGCTCCCCACTCTGTCTCTGGTGAATCCTCTCATTGCCCCACACCTCTGACCTACACCCCAGCTTGTATGTGAAAATAAATCTTTTTACAAACAAAATACACACCTTTAAAAAAAAAATCTCATTTCCTATCTTACATATCAAACATTTTCTAATTTCATGACTCATGTACAACTTGATATTTATTGACTGCCTAGTATTCCATCACATGATATACTATCATTTTTTAAACCAATAATTGTATGTCAGGCTTTTCAATAACATGCAACATCTCAATGACATCATTATATGTAAATATTTGTATACATTTAGGATTTTGTTTCTAGGACAAATTAATAGAAAAGCGATTGCTGAGTTAAACTTAGGGTGTACATTTTTACCAAAGCCATTATCTTTAATTGACTATTTTAATGACAGTTTGCTATTAATAAATCCTTTTTTTTTAAAGATTTATTTTACTTATTTATGCGTACTAGAGGTGGGGTGTAGGCCAGAGGTTGGGGAGGGGGATGAGTGTATTCACCAGAGACAGAGTGGGGAGCAAAACAGGTGGATTGATGGAAATACACTGCTGAGGGGAGCAGCGGTAGAGACAGGAGAGGTCTGCTGTGCTATGTGGGTCAGCTCCCTCACTGGGGATTGAACTTGTGCTGCAGTGGCTGTGGATAGCTTCATAGTGCTGAGACTTAACCCTTTGCACCACCAGCGAGTCCCAATAGTTCCTATTCTTACAGATATATGATATAAAAGTTTCCTCTAGTAGAGAATGGGTGTATGTTTGTGTCCAATTACTTATGTTTGTTACTTTTAAAATTCAAGGGAATTTACTTATATCTGTATGTATGTATGTAAAATGCAGCAGAATTGGACAGATAAAATAACTCTAGTTTACACATTACTGATAGAAACTAGTTGGTAATAGGCATAGTACATTTGGTCAGTAACAGTTATATCTATGGTGTGATAAAATAAGTATTCAACATTCTTAAATAAGATTTTACCTATATAGATTGATGATTTTTATAAGAAATAAATCAAAAGTTCCATTTTTTCTCTGAAAAATTCGTTAAATGAATATTGAAGCACTCCTATTTTAAACACTGTAGTGCCTGTGACCCTACTCATAGGACTTCCCCATTTTTAGATTATGAGCTTCTTGCGGGCAGCTGCAATTTCCTATTTATTATTTAACCCAAATAGCCTTGCCTAGGACCTTGTACTTAGTAAAGTTCTTGGTAAAATTCACTACATTAATGCTGTTTATATTTAACATTAATATTTATACCATAATGCTATTTATAGCATTAATATTTTCTCATATATTTTAACTTGTATAGAACACAAGGTAAAAGTTATTATTGCTTTTAATGACTATGTTTGCTCTAGCTGGCTTTTATGCTTTTATTTAGTGTTATAATTTGTTTAATTATCTTTGTTTTAATCCAACAGTCCAGGATAGGGTTAATCTGAATTTGAAGAAAAGTTCAAATCCACTTTTTTTTCCTTTCTATTGTACATGTAGCTTATAAGTATAAAATAACTCTAAGTCCTTCCAAGTCTGTCAAAATATATGGTTAAGAATTAGCCCATTAATTATATTCTGTTGAAGTACACAGAAGGTAGTTTTTTCCCCTGTGTTAGTAAAATGTTCCCTTAATAACTTTTTTTATTCTAGCAATTTAAACTCCAAAAGAAACACAAAAGTAAACTTCAGTCTAGTATTTCTGTCTTCTGACTCAAAATCATTGCAAATATATAAAGACTTAACTCTGCTTTTTAAAAATGAAATATAATGAGAATACCTTTTGGCATTTTGTCCTGAATGATTTTTTAAAAAAATACGACATGCTGTTCATTTTGAGATGAAATATTCTAATTCGTTGTCATTTAGCTACTTGATACAATATATCAGCATCTTCACACAGTAGATTAAAAGTCATTTCTTATCTTTGTTTTTTTTACATATTCCATCCATCTGTGTTAACATATATATATGTGTAGTTATTTTTGTGGTTTGCTGTTGTAGTCTTTTCCATTTTAAGTAGAAAAAGGACTAATGATTTAGTTACAATTTTTTTTTTATTGTAACAACTGTCCTTCGTTCTGGTTCTTTTTTTTTTCTTCAGTGTTTTCTTCTTCTTTTAGATACATTTGAGATGGTTTCTGAAGATGAAGATGGGAAATTGGGTTTTAAAGTAAATTACCACTACATGTCTCAGGTGAAAAATGCAAATGATGCAAACAGTGCTGCCAGAGCCCGCCGTCTTGCCCAGGAAGCTGTGACACTTTCAACCTCACTGCCTCTGTCATCATCCTCTAGTGTGTTTGTGCGCTGTGATGAGGAGCGACTTGACATCATGAAGGTAGGAAAAGCAATTTTTGCCCTGTATCTCTGGTTAATCTAGTCATTCAGATATCCCCACAACAATCTTAAAATAATGTGTATTTTAATAAATTCAGTAAAAATTATGTTCGCCATTTTGGGCATAAGTGAAAGGAGACCTTTGTTCAGAATATGTGGCTGAGACTGGTGTTTAAAAATAGAAGAGATTTAGGGCCTCCCTGGTG
Organism: Scalopus aquaticus; assembly: GCA_004024925.1. Taxonomy (NCBI): domain Eukaryota; kingdom Metazoa; phylum Chordata; class Mammalia; order Eulipotyphla; family Talpidae; genus Scalopus; species Scalopus aquaticus. Next base: position 84,721 of record PVIJ01002044.1, on the reverse strand, counting down.
GCGCAGTGGTTGGGTGCTGTGGAGCTGTCGCAGCAGTGACCCGAGTTCCACCCCTGGCAGGGGAGATTCCCATGTGGTGCGGCAGACCTCTCCTGCCTCGCCTGCTGCTCCCCTCAGCAGTGTGTTTCCGACGATCTACCTGTTTTGTTCCCCCACTCTGTCTCTGGTGGTCCCTCTTATGCTTCTAGAGCATATTATCAGAGAACTTAATGCTGGTCAGTAGAAAAAACATTTTAGGATTTGTTCCTTGTTATCCAAGATAACATAATATTGTTATCCAAGATAACATTCTCTTGTGTTTTCAAAAAATCTTTTTTTACCTTAGGAAGTTATGTATTTACAGATTCATAAGATCTATGAGTTAAATAAGGATAATAAAGACATCTGTATCTCTGTGTTTCAGCGATGTGGTGGTCTGGCCTTCAATTTCAAGAGATGCTGAGTCAAAATTTAGAGATTTTACTTGTGGTAGTTAGGGGGGAATTCTGATTTACTTTATGAATTGAATATCTTCCTTAGACAGCTGAAATTATACACCCATTGACTAGTGGCAGGTTTTTTATTTACTCGCTTTTTTGTTTTGCTCTTTTATCTTTTAGAAATCTCATATATCCTCTCTGATTACATTCTTACCTGTTCCTTTTTACAAACAGTAGTCCTGATTATAAGATGATTTCCTGGGAGGGTATTTTATCATTAAAAGATCACATATACTTGTGACTTTTACATTGTTAGACATCATTGCTGTATCTAATTTAACTTTTAAAATAATTTTTTTTTTTAAGATTTATTTATTTATACATAGAAGCTGGGGTACAGGCCAGAGGTGTGGGGTGGCGAGAGGGTTCACCAGAGACAGAGTGGGGAGAAGAATAGGCAGATCAGAAATACACTGCTGAGGGGAGCAGCGGGCGAGGCAGGAGAGGTCTGCCGCACCATGTGGGAATCTCCCAGGCTGGGCGTCGAACTCGCATGGCTGCTGCCAACAGCTCCAAAGCGCAGCGCTTAACTGCTGCGCCACCAGGGAGGCCCCTAATTTAACTTTTAATTTCATTTTTTAAAAAGATTTATGTATTTATGCATACAAGAGCTGGGGTGTAGGCCAGAGGTTTGGGCAGGGGGGTGAGAGTATTCACCAGAGACAGAGTGGGGAGCAGAACAGACAGATCTATTGAAGTACACTGCTGAGGGGAGCAGTAGGCGAGGCAGGAGAGGTCTGCTGTGCCATGTGGGAAGCTCTCTCGCTGGGGATCTAACTGAGGCCGCAGGAACTGCGGATTGCTTCATAGGCTGAGACTTAACTCCTGCGCCACCAGGGAGGCCCTTTTAATTTCATTTTTGACAAATTCTAGTAGTAATGTATATATATAGACTACAAGAGTTGTATATATAGATAAGTGTAGTTCCTTTTTCATGTCGTATTGTGTTTTTTCTAAATAGTATTTAGAAATAATAACGTAGTCTAATGTGTGTTTTTTTTGTATACTAGGTTCTGATAACTGGTCCAGCGGACACTCCTTATGCAAATGGATGCTTTGAGTTTGATGTATATTTTCCTCAAGATTATCCAAGTTCACCCCCTCTTGTGAATCTAGAGACAACTGGGGGTCATAGTGTGCGATTCAATCCAAACCTTTATAATGATGGCAAGGTAATGGAATTGCAGTTCTTTGCTTTTAACACCAAACTCTCATAATCAAAAATTTCTTCGTAATTTGAAAAAAAGAATATTTTAGTTACCCTCTTTCCAAAAGCACTTGGTTTTCTTTAAGAGTCTCTTCTTTATTTAAAAATAGTAGCCTGAGGACTGAAAATGAAGGAACCAAGAGGGAAAGAAACATCAAAAGTGTTAAGAAACATGGTCTCCGGACATTACTGAGGGACTAACTTACTCATCACATTCCATAGCTGTTTGAAAGCTACCTCCGATCAGGATGTAATAGAGCCAGATGTCTGTCTTTGCCTCTTACCTTTCTTTAACTTTCTGTTTCTCCAGTTCTATTTATCTTTTTACAATCTCATGAAGATAAAATGATAAGGTAAAGCATGGCACTGTCAACTCTGTGTTCTATTTTTGCTTAACACAACCTTTTTTTTTTTAAACTATAGTAACTTTTCATGATTTCCATGATACAATCAACTGTAAACTTATTTTTCAAGTTTAACTATTTTAAAATGTTATATTTTTTCTTATATTATAACTTGGAAATTTCATTCCTGTCCCCTAAAAAGTACTTGACAAAGAAGTATAATAAAAATTTGCTTATATGTTGGTAAACCTTTTTTAAAAATAGATTTAAAAGAATAGTCATCACTTTCAAAGTAATTGTGGAAAGTTTGATGGACTATCAACAGTAATTTCCACACTGAGAGCATTCAAAATTGAAAAATCACTAGAAGATCAGAAGAAATAGATATATGAACTTCACAGGCAATCACTTCTTACCTGATGTGCTAATGACAACTGCTTGAGGTTGAGGTTGTTAAAGATGGCTCGTGTTCTCCCTGTTTTGCCTTCCTAGCTTCAAAAGTTGTATAGCCACTCTCAGAAATGTGCTTGCAAGTTATCCTTTTGTTTTTATCATTAATTCATAAAATTGGAATTAGTTTGCAGGATGTTTAATTTGAGGTCAAGGTTGCTTTTTGACAGCAAAGGAGAGGTCAAGTATAACTAAGTAGAAAGTAGTAAATAGCAGTATAGACTTAACTCGAGAAAGACTGGAACTTGAATAGGGTTTAAGTAAAATATATAAATATTTAAGAAATAGCTTTCTTAATACTTACTGGTATAGGGGAGTGGGTGAGACCTTGGGAGTCCAGTATCTTCAATTACATAGTCTTTGTTGTATTTCAGACCTATAACAACATTTAACTGGGGGCTATAGATATATAGATAGGTTAGTGTATATTGGTTAGTCATAGAGATGCTTTAAAAATCAAGCTTGTATGCCCCTCTGGCAGTGCTTTGAATAACAAAAAGCTATTTAGACATAAGTTTTATTGAAATTATGAAGGACACTGCCTGTTAAATGAATTGAAGTATATAACTAGCATTACTGCTTTTACAGAACATTTAAAGAATAGCAAAGAAATGTGCCTCTGCTTTTTAAAGGATCATCGATTTTCCAAATCTGTTGCCTGTTATATGAAATTGTTAGGTTACAAGTACAGATAAAAAGTCCCCAGCCTTTTTCTTCACCCCCAGAATGACCTGTGTTTTGGCAAGTGATTTGAGTTCAATCCTGTTGTCTGAGTGAATAGGGTCTAAGGTGTCTTAAATTTGTTACAGGGAGCCCCAGGGGTCCTCAAGACCTTTTCAGGGATTATGTGAGTCCCCCCTGTTTCCAGTTTCATGTTTGTGTGAGGCCAGATTCTATGCTTATACTTCGGCCAAAACAATATATAGCAACAAAGTGAACTTGAAGGCAGATGCGACATCAAAATCTCTTTTATTAAACTACATCATGTTTTCAAAATTTTGTCGCTATAAACTTTTGTTGTTTGAAAGTTATTCTTCATCAGACTGTGTTAATATATTAACATATAATAGTTGCTTATTCATTTTTTATTGTAAGGAAATGTGGTGCCACACAGATTTGGCTCAGTTCTGAAGGTGATGATTTAATACCCCAATCCTTAGCATTTTGTTTGGGCACATAGAAGTGAGATATTTTGTCATGAGAGTATTTCTTTTTTAGTTTGAGTTTTTTTAAAAAAGAAACTCCTCCTTTCATTTATTTATGGTTTTCCCCCTTTTCTCTCAGGTTTGTTTAAGCATCTTAAACACATGGCATGGAAGACCAGAGGAGAAGTGGAATCCTCAGACCTCAAGCTTTTTGCAAGTAAACAAATTTCTCTGACAGTTTTACACAGAAAATAAAAAGTTATATATGTTTTTGAAAGGTTTTTTTAGTGGCCAAGAATAAAAGAATACAGAGTAGTTTAAATATGCATTTACAATTTAGTGTTTATTTCAAGAAAGACCACATAAATTATCCCCAGGTAAGCCTACTAAAAGTGACCTGCTCTGAGTTTTTTTAATTTTCCATTAGGTAAAAGAAGATGTGAAAAAAAATCCTTTAGGATATCCATTTTTTTGATTCTCAGAATCTTTATCAATAAAATAAATACTTTTTTCTGTTTTTGCTAATAAAAAGATGTAGAAAAAAAGAGATTATATGATTCATATAACTAAAGAAGTTACTGGCATATTCCTCCAAGTAACTACTACTTCATTTTAGAAATGAGTATGTCAGTTCTAGTCCAATGCTTAGTTTCTTCACAGTGAAACACTTAAAAGAATAAAATTTATTTGTATAAAAGATCACAATTTTAGGTTTATTCCATAGGCTTTATATCCAGCAATTTCCTAGTCAGTCTTATTTGCATAATAATTTTTTTCACTTTTTAAGTTACATTTTCCACTGAGGTAATGTTGGATTAACAGCATATGTGATTTAGGGGTATAGGTTCACACACCTCTCCACTTATTCACATAATTTAAAACCAAAAATTCATATTATCCATTAGAACTGTTATCAAGCATGATTACATTTTATCACTAGCACCAAATGATAGCATTGTTTATATAACTGCTTTTTAATATTGCTTATTTAAGTAGATACTTAAAATACCTCCTAATGCCTTGTGAGTACTTTATTCTAGTTGGATGTTAGTATTTATAAGAGGGGTCATATATATTTAAAGGTTCATGTAATCAGCCATTTAGAGCTGGCTGTAAGTGTTAACTAATATACGCTACCATTCTTACAATGAGCCTATGATTCTTATAATGAACCATAGGCTTATCAAATAAGCCTATGATTACTGTCATATTCAAGAACAGCATAATTTTCCACAGAGATAGGTACTTAAAATTTTGAATGGCTGGACACACTTTTAGCTATTAGAATTTCTTTCCTTTATATAGCTTATATAATATAGTTCTAATTACACACTAACATTTTAGATTCCATAGTCTACTGTGTTCTAAATATTTATAAGTTTTTTTAATGTACTCAGCCAATAGAATGAGTAAATCCTTTTATAAGTTATAGCATGAAAATAAAGGAAATAAAAAGTTAACATATTTTAATGGGTAGAGGATAGGAGGAAGAGTATCGTAAACCAGCAGATATTCTGAAGAGTAAGTTTTAATTTTGCATGGTAGTAGACCTATAGTGACTAGCGGAGTATATAACCTGTATGAGAAATGATTGCAGCCTGGTTGAGTGGCCTAGTAAACGACCATACAGAGGGGCTAAAACTTTTGTTTTGATACATAGGAAAAGGAAGCTCTTCTATGGTTCTTGATTTTGTCCCTGAACAAATCACAAATAAGAACTTCTTGCAATTTTGTGGATGATAGCAGGAAGCTAAAACAGAGTGTAGCAGTAAATTCAGCCTGTGAACTAAAGTCTTTAACTCCTAACTTTGTGAAAATATCAAATAATTGACTAAGGATACATGAGCCTACGTTGTGGAATGAAATTATATAATGTTATTAAATTAAATATAATTATATGTATAATAGCATGGCATGTAGTGGATTATTTTCGTTCATTGCCAATTCATTTTAAACTCAGATTTTAAGAAAACACTGTAGCCAGATACAGCCATGATAAATATTTTTTTGATTTGCTCCAGGTAGCTCTTCTAATTAAGTTCTGTTGATCAAAAAGGAACTCATGCTGACTGCATTTTTGTATACCCCTATTACATAGGTAAAAGTATTTTATTTCTAGAATAGAAGTGAATATTGTTCTGCATTTTATTATTTTCTGAATGCATACTGTTATTTTTATTACAACAAAAAAAAGCTATTGCTTATTAAACATGAGCACTACTTTACAAAAAAGGCATTTATTTAATTCTCACAGTCATCCTACCAAGTAATTCTCATAACCATCCTGTAATTTTACAGGAGAAACAAAATGGGTTTTAAGTAGATAAATAAATCTGTCTTCTGTTGTCTCTGTGACTTCAGGCTTTATGTTCTGGTTCTAATAGTTAGATAAATCTTACTATTTTTAATATTGAAATTCCAGGGTCTCCCTGGTGGTACATGGGTTAAAGTCTCAGCACTATCAAGCTGTCACCTGTTGAGTTCGGTCCCAAGCCAGGAGCTAACCCACATGGCACAGCTGACCTCTCCTGTCTCGCCCACTGCTCCCCTCAGCAGTGTATTTTAGTAGATCTGCCTGTTCTGTCTCTGGTGGATCCTCTCAGCCCCCATACCTCTGGCCTAGACCCCAATTCTTGTATGCATAAATAAAATAAATCTTAAAATTGAAATCCCAGTCCTTTTAAAAAAAGGTTAATTCTTCTTACTAGCAATTTATTATTTTGCTGTTTATTTCATGCCCGGTTTTTTTTTTTTTTTTTTTGTGGGCTACAGTAAGTATTCTATGAAATGAAATGACTGTAAGCAGGTCAGATAATTGTGGACTCCAGAAATCCATAAAGTAATGTTACGACTCCTAAAAGCCAAGTTACTGAAGAAAAAATGGCATTTATATATCTCTAGAAAGGTACATACTTCAAAAATAATTAGAAGATAATGTCTTTAAAAATTGACCTTTAAAACTTAAAAGATGCCAATTAATAATAAAAAAATAATTCTTTGAATTTAATTCCTAAAGTGTTCATCTTTTAATCTTTTTGTTATCAGATGCAAATGTTAAAATCCAATGTATTTCTTTTTTCTGTTAACAGACAGTAAATTATGCCTAAATAACCTCTCAAACATAATATTCTTTATTCTGATATATAAAGCATCTGTTTTTTTATGATTTCTTAGTTTGACTTAGCTGTTTTAAAACAAATATGTTATAAACTTGAAATAATTTTTAAATTATTTGAATCAACAACTACCTGAGAATTACACGACTATGTTTATGTCAAAGAAGGAAAGCTTGTAAAGATAGCTAGATAAATGATAGGTGGGTAGAGTCCTTTATTTCAGATTTGTGATAAATTTTTAAATTTTTGCTTTTGTAGAAAAACGGGGATTATTTCCTATTTGTTTATAGAAGAGAATGTTAGGGAAGGGGAATGTTATGGAAGCTTATTTCAAAAGTGTCAGATTTTAGTTAGTGGAAAGTCAATATCCAGAGAAACATCATTTTATTTCAATGATATATTTAATTTCGGGAAGTTTAAAATTATCTTTGAGAATTATACTTACTGTTTTTCTGAACTTGAACTTAGTGTCAGTAATATGGTCACTCTTTGGTATGTTTAATGTTATCTGTCTTAGATCATATATTTCAGGTTCAAGTTCCCATTTAAAAAGTTTTCTAAGAACATTTATTCCTTGACTTCAAAGATATATTTACTTCACATTCATCTTTGCTAATGGAAGTGCAGTTGCCTTTAATCCTTTTTATTTGCGATGGGGGCAGATGGTATCTAATTTCTTCTGTTTCCAAAAATGTTTTATTTGCTAATTGTATAGGTATATTAGTGAGCAGTATTATACTCGCTCAGAATGGTGTCTCAAATCTGGAGAAACAAACCTGCTGGTGTGTAATTCTGGGGTCTGAGATGGTCTTTCAGTGGTGAGATCATCTTGTCAGTAAGAACTTCCAGTAAGTTAATTTTTCTTGGAATAAAGATTGCCTTATGTATCATTTTCCTTACAAGTAAGTATTAAGAGTACATGGTTAGCTTCATGATTTTTAAGAGTACAAATTGGTATTGGATGTTCATAAATAGATGTTTTTTAGCATTTTCCGGAAATCAGATGTACACATCTTTTTATTTTGGTCAAGGATTCAAGAATATAAAACATAATAATGCTTAAATATTGTATAAAATTCTACCTACCTTAATTTTGCTTCAGCAACAAAATCTTTCAATTTCATAATTATTAATATCAGTTTTATGGTGATCGAAGTAACTGTTGATAAAAGTTACTCCTGATCGATAAAGTAAGATATCAGTCTGCTGGTAGTAAAAATGTCCTCTTAAAGCTATTCATTATTTCCTTTGTTCTTCAGGTGTTGGTATCTGTTCAGTCCCTTATACTAGTAGCTGAACCTTATTTTAATGAGCCAGGATATGAACGGTCTAGAGGCACTCCCAGTGGCACACAGAGTTCTCGAGAATATGATGGAAATATTCGACAAGCAACGGTTAAGTGGGCAATGCTAGAACAAATCAGAAACCCTTCACCATGCTTTAAAGAGGTATGTTCAATAAAATTAATGAAATATTTTATTAAAGACACTATAGAATAAGTTTGATGGTATTTTACTTACTCTTACATTCAGAGTATCTGTACAATAGTAAACTTGATTATAATTTTTAGAGTCAATCTTAAAAAACCTGATAATACAGAAAAGTGGTATTGAAACTTTTTTACATACATTGTAAAAGCTGAGTATTTTGGGGGACTGTTTTATTAATTTTTTTCCTTTTTATTGAGATGAAATTGGTTAATAAAATGTACGTTTCAGACGTGCAAACTTATATATATCAGTATTCTATAGGCTACATTATACTTGGCACCAAAAGTTGATTTCCATGTACAGTTGAACCCTTATACGCAGTCTCCCGCACCAGTTCCAGCTTTCCTTCTGGTACCCACTATTTTATTCTTGAAGTGTAAAAGTTTGTTTTACTCTGGGTATTTTGGTGGTGGGTGTGGTATGGTAACAACACCTGAATGGGGGAGAACATATACTTCCCAGAATACAAACAATGATGCAAAACAATGTTACCTCAATTTAAGAAAAAGAAAAAGAAAAAGAAAAATGGCCTCCCTGGTGGCACAGGGATTAGCCCTATCAAGCTGTTGCACCACTGCAGTTTGAGTCTGATCCCGGCCAGGGAGCTAACCAATATATGGCGCAGCTACTGCTCCCCTCCTTCGTGTATCTCAGTGGATCCACCTGTTGTGCTCCCCACTTCGTCTCTGGTGAATCCTCTCACACACACGCACCTCTGGCCTACACCCGGTTCTTTTTTTTTTTTTTTCCTCTTTTTAAAATTGTTATGTATATGTTTTTTACATTGTGTATTCCCCTTGGGTAACCCACCACCGATTCACCCGTGAACCATCACCATTGTCCCTTGTGCCCTTTTCTTCCCCATTTTGAGCCCTTATCCTCCCCTTCCCTTGCTGGGTGTCTCTCTTGTTTGGTTCCACTATATGCCTGTTATAAGTGAAACCATGTGATATTTTTTCTTTCTGGCTTATTTTGCTGAGCATGAACCCTTCTATTTCCATCCAGGTTGCTGAATAGTATTCCATTGTGTATATGTACCACATCTTCTTGATGCAGTCATCTATTTTTTTTTTTAAGATTTATTTATTTATACATACAAGCTGGGGTACAGGCCAGAGGCATGGGGCAGCGAGAGGGTCCACCAGAGAGAGAGTAGGGAGCAGAACAGGCAGATCAGAAATACACTGCTGAGGGGAGCAGTGGGCGAGGCAGGAGAGGTCTGCCGCACCATGTGGGATTCTCCCCGGCTGGGTGTTGAACTCACATCATGTGCTGCTCCACAGCGCAGCGCTTAACCACTGTGCCACCAGGGAGGCCCAGCAGTCATCTATTTTTGGGCATCTGGGTTGTTTCCATACCTTACCTATTGTAAACAGTGCTGCAGTAAACATGCAGGTGCATGTATCCTTTTGGATTCATGTTTTTGTGTCCTTTGGGTAGATTCCCAAAAGGAGTATTGCTGGGTCATATGGAAGCTCCATTTTTAGCAGTTTGAGGAATCGCCATACAGCTTTCCATAGTGGTTGTACCAATTTACATTCCCACCAGCAGTGTAGAAGAGTTCCTTTTCCTCCACATCCTCGCCAGCATTTGTTGTTGCCTGTTTTTTTAATGTGCGCCATTCTCACTGGCATGAGTTGGTGTCTCATTGTGGTTTTGATTTGCTTTTCCTTGATTATAAGTGATATTGAACATTTTTTCATATAACTGTTGGCCATTTGCTTTTCTTCTTTGGAGCAGTGTCTTTTTAGTTCTTCTGCCCATTTTTTGATTGGATTGTTGATTTTCTTTATGTTGAGTTGTGTGTGCTCCTTGTAGATTTTTATTATCAGTCCTTATCGGTTGTATTGTGTACAAAGATTTTCTCCCAATTAATGGGGTGCCTTTTTATTTTGGTTGTTGTCTCTTTTGCTGTACAGAAGCTTTTTATTTTGATGTAGTCTAGCTGTTTATCTTTTCTTTCACTTCCTTTGCTTTGGGAGATGTGTCTTTAAAGATTTTGCTGAGATGTATATTGTGTAGAGTTTTGCCTATATTTTCTTCTATAAATTATATGGTTTCAGGTCTTACATCCAGGTTTTTTATCCATTTTGAGTTTGTTTTGTGCATGGTGTGAGGTAGTAGTCTAGCTTCATTTCTCTCACCATTGCTTTTCAATATAATACTAGAAGTCCTAGCCAGAGCAGTAAAACAAGAGAAAGACATGCAAGGAATCCAAATAGGGGAAGAAGAATGAAACTGTCACTATTTGCAGATGATATGATAATATACATAGAGAACCCCAAAAATTCCATAGAAAAACTACTTAAAATTATATACCAGTTCAGTAAAGTAGCAGGATACAAAATCAATGCACAAAAATCAGTAGGCTTCCTATATGCAAACAGTCAGTATGAAGAAGAAGAAATTAAAAGAACCATCCCTTTCAAAATTGAAACCAAAAAAATCAAATATCTGGGAATAAACCTAACAAAAGAGGTAAAAGACTAATACAAAGAAACTATAAGACACACAAAAATGGAAAGACATCCCCTGCTTATGGATTGGAAGAATTACCATTATAAAAATGGCCATCCTACCAAAAGCAATTTACAGATTCAATGCTATTCCGATAAAAATTTCAATGACATTCTTCAAAGAAATAGAACGAGTATTGATGAAATTCATATTGGACCACTAAAAACCCAGAAAGCCCTTCTGTCTAAAAAGAAAGAAAATTGAGGGATTACACTCCCTGACTTCAGACTATACTGACATTTGTCATCTGATGTTATAAAGTTGATTTTTTCCCCGTTAATAGTGTGACTTTATTAAAATGCATTTTTTTAGAGAGTAAAAACATTATTGTGTCTTTTAGATTTTGATTCTTTGTAATGCTATATATTTTGTTTTTTAAAATCTCGCTTGAACACGTTTTGTTCCCTTGTTTAATTGTTAAGGTTATACACAAACATTTTTACTTGAAGAGAGTGGAGATCATGGCCCAGTGTGAGGAGTGGATCGCAGACATCCAGCAGTACAGCAGTGATAAGCGGGTAGGCAGAACGATGTCTCACCATGCAGCAGCTCTCAAGGTGAGTAAGCCTTCCTAGCATGCTTGCCAGATGGAAAAGTATGGGAGGGAATAGGAAAAAGTGTCAAATTTATTTTAAGTTCAGGGATCTAAACTGGTACCCAAAAAATAAATTCCGTTTGACAATGAATTGACTGTTCATAAAAATAAAAATGGATACAAAGACTGAGCCAACAGAATTTTATAGAGTGGGTAGAAGATCCAGAGAACAAACTGTTTTCTTTGAATAACTTTTTAAAATTCCTTTAGCATAAACTTTTATAACACCCTAAGTCTTACCTCTTAAAAAATTCATGAGACTTATCTTCAATGTTTATCTTTTCTGTCATAGTTTCTCTCTGTAGAGGGTCCCCGCTCTTTTCCTTCTCACACTTTTAAATTCTTTGTGTGCTTTTTCTTTCTCTTTTCCTGAATGATTGCAGACATAAAATAACCTTAGGACTTTCTTACTCTCTTTTTCTCATCTCTGTGTACCACTGATGTTCACCATTTAATCTTTAAAAGTGACAGTTCAAATTGATGTCTGCTCTTAGTTTTCTCAAAATTATATTGTTGGCATTTTTACTTGAATGTCCTGTCATCAAATGATTAAAGGTTTAAAATTAGAATTTATGTTCCCTTAAAATCACATTTTCTAGATTTGTGTATTAATTTAGGACCATTTTTGTCTTAAAATCTTTAGATACATAGTTTCTCCATCTAGTACACCTGGTCATTGCTAGGTCCTGTCAGTGCTGCTTTTATAGGAGAAGGACTTCCTAATGCCAGTTATTTCTCTTAAGTTTCCCCAGCTTAATCTCTTTTACCAACTTCCTTGTCTCTGAGTATTCCCTTTCTAGTTCTTTAATGCATAACCATATGTGTTTAGGTAAGTCTTTACCTTACCCAAAACTGTCAGTGTCTGAAGTCCAGTTTAACATTGTTATTTCATGTGGTGTCTTGCTGAAATTCTTGTTGTTTCTGTCATTCTGACCTGAAAATCTATCCCTGAATCTATCCAGATTTATATCATTTCATCTTTACTTCTGCTGCTGAGGCTGCTTGATTGAAATGTGCAGCTGTTCAGTTTAATTCCACAATAAAGCCATTTGCATTCTCACCTCAAGTTGCCCTTATAGTCATCAGGGTTTATTTTTCTGCTTCTCTGTTAGTGTTCTGTTTTTCCTTTTGTTCACAGTGAAAGGGAAATTGGAGCAACAATTTTTTTCAATATGCTTTGCCACCTTAGCAGTGGTTGTAAGCATATAGTTGTCTGTCTTTTTTCCTTCAAGCAAAAATTAGGCTTTATGAGGTCAAAGATCATATCTTACTTATTCTTCATTGTTTTTAAATTTTCAGTGTTGAACACAGTGCTTCATATTAAAATTGTTCTGTAATTATTAATTTTCAAGGTTAGCCATTGACATAACTAATTTACAAAGCAATAGGTGTTTCTTTTCCACCAGAAAATTGTAAGTCAAAAGATAGTATATGTAGGCAACTCATCATTGTTATCTCTGTAGTTTTCTGTAAATGGCAAGATTGGGTAATACAAAGTCACATTATATCTTTTTCATTAGCATAAGTGAAAAAAAGGTTAAAAAATTGTTTCTCAGGTTTCTTCTGAGTATTAATTCAAACAAAGTGTGAAACGTTTTGTGAATGTTTTACATAGGGCCTAATAACTTATAAATACTTGCTTTCATTCCCTGCTTTACCAGTGGATTTATTTTTATTGTAAACTTGTCTTTCAAAAAAAAAAAAACCACAGATGCAGCATTTAAGGTTATGGATTTTGATTGAAAAATTGAGTATGTCACAAGTAATTATTTTCTCTATGTCATTAGTAATGCTTTTGTGTTGTGGCATGGTGGTGTCTGCCTCTGATGTGCCACTCAGGGCTTTTCAGAAACATCAGTTATTTTGAGATTAGGAATTTTTGCTGATTTTGTTCACAGTCTGTCATAATAGCTAGTATAAGGAAAGTGCTTTGTTACATATGCGTGGTTTTAATGCTCTTAGTTTTGTTTTAAACTCAATTCCTTACTCAAATGATTTTGTGCTAGAGCGCCAGGGCTTGCAGTTCTAACATCACTCATTTTGCCCCGTGTAGCGTCACACTGCTCAGCTGCGGGAAGAGCTGCTGAAACTTCCTTGTCCTGAAGGCTTGGACCCTGATGCCGATGACACCTCAGAGATGTCCAGTGCCACAGCAGGTGCAGAGGAGACTCCAATGCTTGATCAGGTCAAACCCAGCAGCAGTAAAGAACTCTCCAGTGACTTCAAATTATGAGCTGCTTTGAAATGGACTTCATAAGACACAAGGCTTTGAAGCACAAGCCAAATATGTCAATATTTGTATGTAAGAAACTAATTATGTTATAGGTAATGAAACAGAAACTATACTATGCCCTTAAGGAGATCCAGTTTAATTCAAGGTGATCTTTTATTTACCTGTACAAGAGTGTAAACTTTTTTGTGCTTTTATTTTTCAATTGTGAGAACCACTGATTGGTATGTTCAACAAATTTGTGTATACAAAGAAATGGATAAATCACTGATATATAAGGAAAACTACCTTAGGAAAGAATGTTTACTGAATGTTTATTTTATTTTATTTTTTTTTTACTGTAGAGTGAGGGGTTGTTAACAAAGAATATATATTGGTCATTCTTACAACTACTATTTAAAGTCAACAACTTTTCACTGAATTTGATAGGTTTTATGTTTGGCCATATCTTCATGCTCATATTTGATTTCTGAAGACCTCCTACATACACTTCAATAAAAGTTAAATGGACATACTCCCTCTTTTTTGATTTACTGGTACATTTTTTAAATGATAAATCTACCATAAAATGCATTATAGCTGGAGACTTGCACTTGTATGGATGAATTTATTACATTCAACGTATTTAATTTTATGCCTTCTAATTCTAAGATGCAGAAAAATAAATGAACATGATTTTATTCTATGCCAACATTTGGGCCTCTGAATGTATTTGTTATTTGAATTTGCGTATGAAAAGGAATGGTCAATTTGAAAAGTCACCTAAACTGATTTTTTTCTAAAGGGCTCCTTTTTCCCTGGACTCTCTGGTTTTATTATTAAAGTCACATGTATGTATTAAACACTGAGGCTCTGTAGAGCAGAGAGGATGTGCCTCTCTGGTGCTGTTACAGTACATTCTGTACCTGCCATATAGGCTCATTTTCATGCAAATTATTCTTAGAGCCAAATAAATAAAAGACTTAGGCGTATTAGATGTCTTATTTCTAAAGCAGTTTGCTATGGTGTGAAGTGCTATTTCTATAAAGAATTGTACACTTTCAAGATCTAAGCATGGGAAGGGAAAAGATACTTTTTCTAAGACTAGTTATCACAAGGAAAACAGCCAAGTGACCTGCCCAGGGCTTCACCAAAGGCTCGTTTACTCTCACTTCTCCTTCCTTGGGTTCTTGTTTGAGTCTTGGCTGCATCTTCAGCCCCATGAAGCAGTACATTTTCACAGAAGGGAGAGTTCCTTGGCGATACCTGTCTTTGATGGTCAAGCCTTCCTCCATGTCTTCCCCTGAGCCCATTCAGTAGTTAGTGAACTGGTGGCAATTGCAGAACCACTGCCAAATATTTTAAAGGTGGCATCTACAGCCTTTCCCTTTTCGTCCACTTGATCTATAATTTCATCACATCGCCACTGACTAGAGCCCCACCAATCCAGCTCCAATGTTTTTCGGTATCTTGTCGAGTTCCAGGACTTTCATAACCATCAACCATCTTGTGAGGTATAGCCAGCAGGAGCTGACAGTTTCCAGTGTGGCAGGCCAAACTCCTTAGCAGAGTTGAAAGCACCTCCCTCAAAGAGCCCTCTCCAGCCTCTGCCATCCTGAGGGCTTCCCTGGGTTTTAATCTTCAATGTCATCAACTTCAGGGGCCTCCCTAGTGGCGCAGGGATTATAAAGTCAGAGCTATCAAGCTGTGAGCCAGCCAGTGCAGCAGGAGTTGATCCCTAGCCTGGGAACTAACCACATGGTGCAAGCAGACCTCTCTTGTCTTGCCCCTGCTCCTCTCAGCAGTGTGTTTCAGTAGATCTGCCTGCTCTGCTCCCCATTCTGTCTCTGGTGAAGACGCTCATCCCTCCCCTCCCCCACCTCTGGCCTACACCCCAGTTCTTGTATGCATAAATAAATAAACATCTTTTTAAAAAATGTCATCAACTTCAGGAAGACAAAGGACAACGTATTTCATTTTGCTTTTTTTTTTTTTTTATTACTACTAGCAGACCACATTTAAAACACCCTGAGTTACAGTGAGCATGCTTAGTTCATAATGAGGGTCTACAGGACTACTTGCAAGAGAGGTACTGGTGTACCAGTCAGTGGTCATGTGTTTCTACAACAGTTGATCTTTAACAAATTTCAAATAGCTTAGACAATGCTGCATTCAGTCCTTAAAAACCGAGTGGAGACACTGATCATTCTCTGCACAAAAAGCTTTCCATTACTTCTTACTGAGGCGTCATTTTACTAGGGTACCTGCTCTTACCCACTCACAATTCAGGTTTGACTTCTTTTGGCGTCAGCCTGCAGAGCTGAGTACCCCTTCTCTTAAGTCTGAAGAGGCTCTCTACTGAGGAATTACAAATTATTTAGCTTCTTCTTGGAGTCGGGTACGGGCTGAAACTTTCAGAGCTGTTGCACCTAAATCCTGAAGAACCCGAAGAATCCGGTGTGGTCAGTGTTATCCTGCAGCTGTCTGGCATCGCATTTGCCGTGCTATGCAGCCTGCAAGCCAACTGGGGCACAGTCTAGCACTGCCACATTCTGCTCTCAGAGCGGGGGCATTCGCCCAGGAGTGCTGTTTCAAAGATAGATGGACATGCCAATAATCCCCAGCCCTGTGTTTAGCAGCAGGTTCACAGGAGTGGCAGATTTTTCGTCTGTCCGCCAAAAATTCTGCTCCAGCGGGCGCGCCGCACACACTAGTGATTTAAGTAGTAACGGGGTTAAAATCCCTAATTTTCTTACACTTTAACTCATTCAAAGCATAAAGAGCTATTTTTATGGTGACGGGCTCCTTAACCTGGAGTGACGGACTTCAGGGTCTAACTCCCTGCAATGGTACCCAAAAGTTGGTGGTAATTTTGCCGGGAGTACTACGATTATCTTCAGGCAGGCGGGCGGTCTCGGATCCCAAGAAGCTCCCGAAATAGTCGACCTTCCGCTTAATAAAAACGCTGTTGGGCAAGACCACCGCTTTGAGCAGCATCTTAAGTCGGGAGTCCCCGGTACGCTGTGCGCCAAGTCCCCACACCCTCAGCCTTTTCGGTAGCTACTGGCAGCGCCACTTCGGGGCGGGGCTGAAGTCGGCCGCGCCCTCCAGCCCCGCCCATTCCCGCTCGGGGCGGGTCATCTCTACTGGGCATGTTCAGTACCTAAGACTCGGGTTGGTTTCCTGGGCGGAAGTCAGTCCAGATAGCGGTCGTGCTTTTCCCGGCGTGCCCCGCGGTACTGTCATGGCCTCCTCCGGGTGCTGGAGTCCGCACATGGGCTTCTAGGGCTGTGCGCACGTTCGCAGGAGCTGTCGTTACTGGAGTCGGTCGTCTTTGGACCCTTTTCTTTCCCCTTTTACTTTAGTAGAAGACCGTTCTGGTTGCAGCGATGTCCGGGGTGATATGGCCCCCAGAACTGCCAGTTTTGAGGGGCTTTCCCACTGATACTGAGCAGCAGGAATGGAAGCAGGAGGGAGTTCTTGGCTCAGGTGAGAATAGCGCACCTGCCAGGAGTTTATGCTAGCGTGGAGACAGTGAGGGAAAGGGGTGACGGCAACTGTGTTTTCATACTTTATTTTTTTCCCCACCAAAAGCCAGCTGGTTACTTAAGACTTAGGGTTGTTGCATTCTTGACTTGGTGGGCGTGTTCCTCACGCTCCTTGTCTTGACCACACATTTCTCACCGCCCAGGTTCACTAATAGTAACCGATAATGTCAGTTATATTTCTAAGCCTTAATATTTCTTCAGTCATTTAATCCTTATAATCGACTTATAGAATAGATACTACTTTTAATCCTGTTTGCAAATGAAGGTATTTAAGTACAAATTGAGTAAGTAAATTTATTCAAGGCCACACAGCTGGTAAGCAAAGACGCTAAAACTGGTTAGAAAGACGCTAAAACTGGTTAGCAAAGATGTAGTTTTGTGAGTAACGCATATTTGAGGGAGAGATAGAGTTAAAAGACACATTTACTAGTGGGTTATAGGCGCTTCTGGTTGTGGGATTTAGGTTGGTTCCAGAAGAGAAGTAACAATTTAGGGAGTTATTAAATGTTCTGTGTGCTTGTGAGTGTGCGTGTGTGTGTGCGCGCGCATATGTGTGTTTATGCATACACAATAGGTTTTCTGGAGAGTAGTTTCTGAAGGCTGGTGGTTTGGAAAAGTTTGATGGAAAAAATCAGAGTGAGCTGAATTTTGATTGAAGGGTAAAGCAAGTGCAGAAGAGTTCAGCAGAAGGATAAGTGTAAAAGTGTGGGAAAAGAATGTGCGTGGGATAATAGGGGGACAATTAGTGAACCAAATTTTTCACAGGGTGTTTCGTGGGAGGTGGAGGAGTCCAATTGTGAAAGGTGTTGGAATGCTTAACGAAAAATCATTGACAGGAATCTTTTTTAATTCCTTTCAGAAGAGAAATAATACTAATGAGGGATATTACTCCTGGGTCTAACTTCTACTTTGCTGTTCTTCATACAATTATGAGCTAATTCTAGTGGTGATGTTTTGTATGATGATGGGAATTTGCTCGGTTATATGTGACTAATGTAAGCATTTTAAGTATAATTTGTTTGCATACAAAAATAGTAAGTTCACTTAATAGTGTTCTTTTCAGTATAAAAACGTGTTCTTTTGGATTATTGTACTAATTTTTTGCATTGCAGAGAGTGAATCTTTCCTACAGTTGCTGCTAGAAGGGAACTATGAAGCCATATTCTTAAATTCATTGACTCATAGTATTTTTAATTCAACAATGATCAGTGAAGAGAAGATTGACAGCTACTTGGAGAAGCAGATCGTAACATTCTTGGATTACTCAACAGATTTGGACAAAATTGAAAGGTAGATTTTTATTGGCAGTTTTCATAGGGAAACTGAATATATTTCAGACTCTGAATACTTTAAAATGGTTTGATAGCACTGTTTTTAGCAATTGTTGAAAAGCCTGACTTTACATTTGGTCATGACTTATGATATACCAAATAATTTGTGTAAAAATGGTTCAGAGCACCATTCAAGTGAAAAAATAAAGTGCTGTGGATCTAAAAGTCTTTTTTAAAAACTGTGTGTGTATGTGTGTGTGTGTCTCTGTGTGTATCTATTTATATATATTTTGTTTAGAGAAGGAAAAAGGTTTATTAGAGAGAAAAGGAACAGAAATAAAGTGGGACCTCCCAGACCAGTGGAACCAGGCCAGGGAGGGTTAAAGAAGTCTGTCTTTTTAATATTTATTTTTCTTTATTTATGCATACAAGAGCTGGGTGTAGGCCAGAGGTACAGGGGGTGAGAGGCTTCACCGGAGACAGAGTGGGAAGCAGAATAGGTGGATTGACTGAAATACGCTGCTGAGGGGAGTAGCGGTACAGACAGGAAGGGACTGTTGCACCATGTGGGTTAACTCCCCGGCCAGGGTTCAAACTGCTGCAGTGGCTGGTGATAACTTGATAGTTCTGAGACTTTAACCAATACACCACCAGGGAAGCCCAAGATCAGAGAACTTACTGAATATTTTTATTATGGAACCCCTGCTTTACCCTCTTCCATCGAAGTTTATGTATTTTTATATGAAATATAATGGGTAGTTACACAGCATGGAACCTAAGTCTTTCAGTGGCTTATATTTTACTGTTGTAAATTTGTTAATATACTTCTTTCCTCTGCTATCTGTGGTATCCATGTCAAGTTTTAATTATCTTTCAAATTCCTGTAATTTTGTTTTACTGTTATTTCTAATGAATAATTTCATTGAGTTCTTCAGCAAATAAAACAACTTTTGTGTTTGGTGTTGAGGTTGCAGAGATGAGTAAGGCATAGTCATACTAAGGTGAAATAGTATGTCTTTGATTTCACAATGATAGTGGATCATATTTCTTTCTTCTCACATGTAGACAGCAGCTGATATTTCTACTTGGTGTGAGCAGTTTGCAGCTTTTTGTTCAGAGTAACTGGACTGGGCCCCTTGTTGATTTACGCCCTCAAGATTTTTTGCCGTCTGTATTGTTCCAGCAATTCAGTGAGGTATGCTTCTTGGGAATGTCTCAGTTATCATTGTGTTATTTTTTTCTTTAGGAACTGGTCTTAAACTGGAGTTAATAGTAGGTTAAAAACCATGACTTTATATCTCCGAATGCTTTTACTGATCATATTTTCAAATATTTCCAGAAGTTCCTTTGTCAGTCTCAACTTCCTCTTCAGATGTTCCCCTTTTCACGGAGCTCTGTGAGCTGCTTTTTTAATTAAAGTGTAGTTACTGCATCAGCTACCCAGTTGGTAATATTACCCCAGCAATAAAAAGATCTTTTTCTTGCAAATCTGGAAATTTGTTTAATTTTGTTGCAGGTAAGTTTTGCTGCTGTGCTAAAGAATAGTCCCCAGGAGTGATTTCCCTTACATTACAGATGTTTTCTTAGAATTCCTGGTGCAGTGGTTTTCCACATAAAAAACAGATTTTAGGGCCTACCTGGTGGCGCAGTGGTTAAGTCCTGCACTGTCAGTAGCGCAACGCGAGTTCGATGCCCGGCCAGGGAGATTCCCACATGGCATGGCAGACCTCTCCTGCCTTGCCCACTGCTCCCCTCAGCAGTCTATTTCTGTCAGTCTGCCTGTTTTACTACCCACTCCGTCTCTTGCCGCCCCATGCCTCTGGCCTGTACCCCAGCTTGTATGCATAAATAAATAAATCCTTAAAAACAAACAGTTTTTATTATCCACATATTAAGATAACATTGACCTGTATCCACTGGTCATCAGGAGAGCTTGCAGTTGAATGCATCAGGAGCTTTCGAGCACTGTGCATAGAAGTTGATGACCTTGATTTATCCAGTTAGCTCAGAGATCTACACCATAACTGTTAATCACTCAGCCTGGAAAAAAAGGGCGGCTTAGCAGCCAGAGCTTATGCAGCAGAAGGGACGTGTTTAGTGTTACCTGGTTTCTCAGAAATCACAAATGAAAGGGAATAGAGATAAGTGTTAATAATTTGATGTTGGGATAGAAAGAGAAGTCCATAAACAGCCATAAGCTGAAAGCTGCAACAGTTAGCTCTGTGACCTAAGTTCTGTAAATCACTGTATTATATTGCATAGAATAATTGAAATTAATAATGCTGACCTTAAATCATATTGAAAGGTTAAAAGATCTCCTATATTGGATGTCTAAGAAAGGAATTTAATCTATACTTTAAAAGGCTTTCATCAAAAATGGTTAAATCCCTCAAATGATGGCACTTAGGAGATGCATCTTAATGATTTAGAAATTTACTTATATGGAGCATATCCTTGTCTCCTTATTGGGTATGAAACAGTTTCTGAGGCCTTTGGCCCTGTGATATAGGTTAGCAATCCACCAAATATTTACTGTGCACTGGTGTGTGGCTTGAGCAGTGCTTAATTCACATACGTTTTTCTCAATTTGAGGTATTCTGTAGATGTGAAGCCTGAATTTCAAGTGGTAAAAGAAACTTGTCAGGGATTTTTTTAAAAAAACATTTATGTATTTATTTAGGAATAGAAGAACTGGGGTATAGGACAGAAGTGCAGGGGGGTGGTGGAGGGTGAGAGGACTCACCGGAGACAGAGTGGGGGTCAGAACAGACGGATCTACTGAAATACACTGCTGAGGGGAGCTCTGGCTAGACAGGAGAGGTCGGCTGCACCATTTGTAGATTATCTCCCTGGCTGGGATCAAACTCAGGCTGCAGTGGTGAGACTTAAGCCCTATACCACCAGGGAGGCCCTTGTCAGGGATTCTTTGACTGTGTGTTTGGAATCAACATTACCTGGGTCCAAATCCAGTGTTTATTTTTGCTATAAGAATGTAGAAATATCTGTTCAGTCAGTTACTATTCAGAGCAGTACAGAAATGGATCACATGAGAGGTTCAAACGATCGTAAGTACTGAAATAGTGAAAATATTTGTGGAAAGTGAATTTTGTCAGAGAAATCATTTTAGTCAGGAGAGTGACCTTTGAGTTAGAACCTGAAGTGATAAGAAGATAGAGAAGAGGAGGAAAAACATTCTGGGTGAAGATATATGGGCAGAAATGTAGTCGGAAAAGAGTATGTATTTGTGGGAAAGAGAATTTTTGAGCTTGTTGGGATAGCAGGAAAAGACCAGACTTGACGGGGTTCAGGCCAGATGGTAGGAACTTTGACAAAGACCTTGCTGTTAATTTTTTTTATAGTTATAACAACCTCGTTTATTTTTATAAAACGTGAAATGTGTACAGTTTAAATAGACTCATTTGTATCCATCACCATCTTGAGTGAGAGAACATCATCAACATCATAGAATAAAGCTTCTCAGCTGCTGTTCCCCAGAGGCTGAGCCCCTCTGCCATTGCAGTGGCTGTGTGTGGAGAGCCTCTGAGCTCTTCTCTTCTGGTTTTGTAGCCTTCTCTAGTTACCTGGTAGGCGCTGCAAACACAGCCACCTTGTACTCTGCATGTGCTCTGGCTGGAAAAGGTTGGCCAGTACTGCATTAGATGGTCCCTTACCTGTGCTTCCTGATAGCGTCTCTGGCCCCCCTCACTCGTTAACCACTCTCAAGTATTTTGTCTTAATCATTCCATTGCTTTTCTGTATACTTCTGTCATTTAAATGTGTATCCCTAGAAGGCATCTTGTTTAGCCAGTTTTTGAACTTTCTGTAAATGAAACAAATTGTATGTGTTTATCTGTGACTTGTTTGCTCAGTGGTATATTTCTGAAATTACTGCATACTGTTACTCATTTTTGCTGTTGTGTAGTATTCCAGTTGTGTGATTGTATCACAATGTTTATATCTACTCTTTTTTTTAAGATTTTTATTTATTTTTACATACAAATTGGGGTGCAGGCCAGAGGTGTAGGGCAGTGAGAGGGTTGACCAGAGACAGAGTGGGGAGCAGAACAGGCAGATTGACTGAAATATACTGCTGAGGGTAGCAGCAGTCGAGGCAGGAGAGGTCTGCTGCGCCATGTGGGAATATTCCGGGCTGGACGTCGAACTCTCACCATAGCTACTGACAGCTCCACATCGCTGCACTTAATCTGTTGCACTACCAGGGAGGCCCTATATTAATTCTACTCTTGGTGGCCATGTGGACTGTTGCCATTTTTTTGCAATATATTATCTGTGGTACTATTAGGAGCACATCTTAAGGAAATCATTTGCAGGAGTTTCAAAGCACAGCATACTTAAAAAAAAAATGATAGTGTTTTGGTGCAGTGTACTAAATGGAGGAGGCCATTTTTTGCTAGCCTCTAGGCTATTGTTGGGTACCCTGAGAGTTGAGGGGATCAGTATTTCAACATAGTTGTAAATCCTTTCTAGTCCTGAGTTGGAGAATCTGTGGCATGTTGTATGTATCTGTAAATGGAGTAGCTGTGTCCTAGGGTGTGTGCATGTTGAATTTTTCTTGGTAATGTTAGGTTGTTTGTAAAAGGCGTATACAAAACATACTTTCTATGAGGAGGCTGAAGATTTTGAACATTAAAGGGAGATGAAGTTTTTAAACTTCATACAGTCCAGTATTTCCTAGTAGACATTTTGCTGTTCTGATTGGTCTTTCTTAGTCTGTGATGCACAAATATTTGTGACTATATTGTATATGGAGTATAGTCACCAAAGTCAAATTAATTTTCTCTGTCTCAAACTTATGATCTTGGTGTTTTTAGCAGTTTTTTGGTCCTCTGGTTCTAACTAGCCCCAGAGGAATAGCACTAAAGGTCCTGGTCTGAGGAGATCACCTCTCACACAGAAAGGTTGCTCCCCTGGTCATCTGGTTTTATAATAAATTTATCTCAGGCTTCCAGATGTTTATTTTTTCCACTGTTACGCTGATAAATATGTATTTTTATGTGTCATATGCCTTCTTGATTGAGAAATTGTTCTTAAGGGAGTCTTTGTTTTGTTATTTTTATTGAAAATACAAACAAACCTCTTTAAAAAATGGACCATTTCCCAAAATCTCTGGAAACACATTTAAAACTAACTTGGAAGGTCAGTGTTATATCACTTGGGTTGGCTGAGGTTGTGATTTACTTAAGCACAGTATAGAAAAGCATTTATTGTTTTCATGAAGAAATAAGGGTACGACTAGAAAGAGAAATTTGTTTATTCATTCAGTTACTCATTTACTTATTTATTATTTGCCTTTTTAATACTTCTGTAGAACTCTGAATAGGGGGTTTAGTAACCACCTGTGCTTTTGCATGTCGCATGCAAAGATATCCTGTGCTATCTCTTTGTATAACTTTTGATTTGTTTCCTTTTAAATTACTTGTTATTTCTCGTTAGGGCTTCATTTGGGAGATAATTTAAATTTGTGCTCGAACAGGTAGACTTTCCTCATATAAAAGTGATTAAGATAAGGATTATTTTTCTTAGGGGCATGTCGTATCTTCTTGTACTTGTTTGGTTTGGACTTTAGGAAATAAAGGTCAATATATTTATCTAAATGAAAAGATGATTTCATGAGGCTGAAGGTTCAGTTTGGGCATATTAGGTAGGTTCTTCTCTCAAGTTCTTAAGTGCTCAGTACCTCCACTTAGAGGTCTCAGAAGATAACTTAGACTCATCGTTTCCAAGACTGAACCCACTGTGATGTTCTTCTCCAGCCTGAGTCCTCCTCTAGTGTCTGTCTCAGGTACCTGCCCCAACATAATGTGACTGTGCCATTCAGAAGACAAGAAGTGGTCCTGCCCCAGTGTTTGAGTTCTCCCTGATGTCTAGCGCAGCCCTGGAGCTTGATGAGGAAGAGGAAGAGGCTTCTGTGGGGAAGGCGGCACTGGGAATCAAGAAACTGGGGCTGTTATCTCTGTTCACTATTCACTTTGGGTGAATTTGGGCTGCACATCGCTTTTTACAGGGTCTGTTTACTCACTGCTAAAATTGAGGCATTTTGGGGCCTCCCTGGTGGCGCAGCGGTTGGGCGCTGCGTTGTGGAGCTGTCAGCCGCGAGCGATGCCGGTTCGACGCCCAGCCAGGGAGAATCCCACATGGTGCGGCAGACCTTTCCTGCCTCACCCGCTGCTCTCCTCAGCAGTGTATTTCTGATCAGCCTGTTCTGCCCCCACTCTGTCTCTGGTGAACCCTTTCGCCGCCCCGCGCCTCTGGCCTGTACCCCAGCTTGTATACATAAATAAATAAAATTCTTAAAAAAAAAATTGAGGCATTTTAGTAATTTCAGAGTAGTTATTTAATTATCGAAGTTCCGTCTTCCCTTAGCACAGGTAATGGTAAACTTCATTTGTGGGCGGGTGGATGGCGGTCATAAGCGTTGTCTTTATTCTGCTGTTATACTTTAAGTGATGTTGAAGGAATGACAGCAGATGATTGCTCCAGCTCTTTCTTTCTGGCCCTTATGAACACTTCAACAAAGTATTGAGCCAGCTCTGGCATTATTTGGATTACCGAATTTAATCCTTGCAAGAGCCCTGTGAGGTGTATGTTCTATTATTTCATTTTATAATTGATGAAACTGAGGCTGCAGTGAAAGTTTACCTATGCCCGCAAACTAAAAAGAAGACAAAAAGGGCACCAACCTGTATCTGTGACAGTCGATCCATGGTCCTCGTGGTTAGGTGCTCCTACCGTCTGTTTAATGGCAACTGTCAAAATTTTGCAGTCCCCATTTTAAAGGCTCATGTGCCTTGTCCCTTGTAGAAAATCTATTTAACTGAGGAGAGGATTGTTGAAAAGCATCCCTATTTTTGCTCTTCTGTTCACTGTGTTCCATGGTTCGATGTCTACCCAGCATTTGAAATGTAGGACCTTGTTAGTATATGCTTGCTAGGACTGCTGGAGCAGACATGTTTGTAATAACGTATGCAGCTAGTAAAGCATCAGTGAAATGTAGATGTTTAATATAAATTCTTTCACATGGGGTTGCTTTTTGTTGATATATTTACATAAATCTATAAAATCAAGATACTGCTTCAGTACCAGCATTTTCTTGAATTTGATGCTCCTCTTAAAGTACCAGTCATCTGCTAGGGTGGGCTGGGTTTATAGATCTCTAAGGGCATTTGTAAAGTTATGATTCTGTTCGGTGCCAATTGATGTGTAATTGATTAATGCCTTTTTTCAAAGGTGAATTAATAGAAAAATGTTTCATTACAGGACATGATTAATATTTTGTTAAATTATATTAACTTTTTTTTTTTTTTAGGTCAGAGGGCTGGAGGCAGCTGTTCTAAATTTGCTTCTTCTAGATGGTGAATCAATTTATAGCCTGACCTCAAAGCCCATACTGCTGTTACTAGCACGAGTTATCCTAGTGAATATAAAACATAAACTGATGGCTATTCAGGTAAGGGAAGAAAAGGAGCTGGGAGACTTGTGCTGGTTAGCATTAGATTTCAACTGTGATGTTGACAGTATCATGGTATATTTGTTTTGTAAGTCTTCTAGATATTATTTTTCTCTGCTTCTCCCTTTATTTCTTGTTAAAAAATGTTTTTTTATTGACGTGCCATTGGTTTACATCCTTGTTTGTATATTAGAAGTATAGGATCCCCCTTAGGTGTTGTTACCAAAGCACACCCTGCACCAGTGCACCCGTAGTCCAACACCGTAGACCTCTGTGCTTCATGTCCATAGTGTTCTCTCTCCTCCCTCCCTCTTCCCTGCCCTGACGCCTCAGTTCTGCAGCAGCTTTCAAAGGTTGGTTTTTTTTTGGTTTGGCTTTATCAGACACTTTGTTTGATTTCTCTGTATTGCACATACAAATGACACCATCTGGTGTTTGTCTTCTCCTTCTGACTTATTTCATTCAACCTAATCCCTTCCATGTTGTTGCAAATGGAGTGTGGATCTTTTGATAGCTGAGTAGTATTCCATTGTGTGTATTTAAAATGTGATGAAAAGAGCAAAAACTTTTTCCTTTGTGAGAGTCAGGTAATATAAAATGAAATTATGTTTAGCTTCTTTAATAGAATTGTATGAAAGTATGTATATTTGTATATAAATGTTCATTCTGTGAATCTTAAGTACAGGTTAAAAAAATTCTTTGTAGTTTTTTCGTGAATTTCATGTAAGGATAGTGAGCAGTAGTCAGAAATCTGGCGCTCTTGCATTGGATCTTAATTACTGTTTTTAGGCTCATATCTACCTTGTTTTATTATTTAGTAGAACATTTGTCAGCTATTTTTTAAAAAAAGATTTATTTTTTATTTATGCATACAGGAACTGGGGTGCAGGTCAGAGGTGTAGGTGGTAAGAGGATTCATCAGAGACAGAGTGGGGAGCAGAACAGGCAGATTGACTGAAGTACACTGCTGAGGGGAGCAGCGGGCAAGACAGGAGAGGTCTGCCATGCCCTGTGGGAAGCTCCGTGGCCGGAGATTGAACTCGTGCTGCAGTGGCTGCTGATAGCTTCATAGTGCTGATACTTAACCCCCTGCGCCACCAGGGAGGCCCTATTTGTTATATAGTTTCTGTAGGTCACATTTAAATTAGTGAGAAGTAGTTGTCATGCAGAAACCATGTGGTAGGAGGCAAGAAAAATCAAGAGACAGAAGGTCATTGGAGGATAAATGGACGTCGTCAGCTGTGCAATATGCAGTGAACTCTGTGACTGTTCAACTCTGCAGCTAGCGTGAAAGTGGCTGTAGACAGTAGGTGGCATCATTTAGAGTGACTTATGATCACTAATGAGTGAGTGATAGAATTTTAAGTTTTGTTGGTAGAAAACTTCCATCAGCAAGTGTGTTAAGTATCATTTGAATAAAAAGGTACATGTACTGTCAATAACTTAGAACAAGTCAATACGTGAACTGCTTGTTGTGGAAGTCAGACTCCATTGAGTTCTGGAAACAAGCTGGCTGAATATCTTGGCAGATGCAAACCTATATTATACTTCTGCTTAGAAAGCTTTTTCCTTTTAAACATCAACATGCAGAGATCATTCTATCCGAAATCTTGCCTTTTAATTAAAACATGTTTTTTACCCTCGGTCTTTCATATATCATTGTTTCTTTTTTTTAAAGACTTATTTATCTATGCACACAAGCTGGGGGGTAAGCCAGAGGTGTAGGGGGTTGATGAGAGGATTCACCAGAGACAGAGTGGGAGCAGAACAGGCAGATCAACTGAAATACACTGCAGAGGGGAGCAGCTGGGGAGTCAGGAGAGGTCCATTCTTCCATGTGGGAATCTCCCTGGCTGGGGATTGAACTCATGCTGCACTGGCTGCCGAGAGGTTCATAGTGCTGCGACAACCCTTGCGCCACCAGGGAGGCCCACTTTCATATATAATTTAAATGTTAAAAATTCCTTCTTTTGTAACTGAAGATGAAACAATAAAAAAACTTTACATACTTAAGTTTATTTTAACCTTTCAAGTTAATTTCCAATAGACTTTTAAGAAATGTATCCTTTTAGTATGATATCATTTTTATGGCACCATAAAAGGTGATTTTTTCCCCACAACCTAATCCGAAATGTGTGGACTATTAGTGACATGTAAATGTTGAGTGAATAATTTTGGTTTTGAAATTAGACCAGAGTTTGAGTCAGTCACTTAACAGCTATGTGACCTTGTGCTGACTCATTTCTTGAAATGTCATTTTCCTTATTTATAAAATAAAAGGAGTTGGCAAACATTTATTGGGTACCCTTTGAGTACATGAATACTCCCTGCCTTCTAGGAGGTTATTGGCTAGTGTGACTTCTCAATCAGAACATTCTGTAATAAGTGCTATAATCAAGAAAAACTAAATCAAGGCTTTGAGTTTCCTTTTTTTAATTAATGCTCAAATTTTCTATTAGACAGTTCTTGGCAAATAGAAGACACTTAATTTCTAGTAGAAAAATTATCTGGCTTTCTTTGTTTCAAACAACCCCTTCCCTTTATAAAGATTTTGAATTAAGAGTTAATTTGTAGATCTGACTTTTAGGAGTTGTATGTTTTCTTAAAGGAGAAACTCTTTCACTAGATCTATCTAAATTCCTATGTCTGTAAAAAAGGGTGAATATGCCAAACCCAACTGACTTATTGATGACAGCGGATAAGGGACAGATAATTGAAATGTAGACTGACTTCATTAGCTTTAACGATAGAAAATAATGAGATTGAGGCAACCCCTCAGGGAATTAAATTAAAAATGATACAGAATTTCCTTCCATAGGCTAATTTTACCTTTCCTTACATGGGCTGAGGAAACAACTTTTATAATTAGAAAGGATTTTGTCATAGAGTCAAAATTCACTTGCGATTGCATTGTTATTACAGCAGTTATGGTGAGTAGTGGTTTAGAAGGGAACCGGACAATCCTACTACTTAATCAAATGAAGAAATTTAAATTTTAGGAAAAAAAATGCTTTTGATAATTAAGCATAACTTCTTATTAGTAGGTATGGCTTTATAATTCGCAGTAGCATAATTAAATTAGTCAGATGATTCAGTGCATGATCATATTTGATCCTTTTTGAGCCTGTTAGAATGAACACTTGTAACTTGCACACATATACACAGGCATAGAAGAAAAGTTAGAACAGTTTGGGGAAATATTTGAATCTAAGGTATTTTTTACCATGTTTTTAATACAATATACACTGCTTTGAGGAGGATACAGAGATAAGATGTGATTTCTCATGTTGAATAGATGGTGGGCAACACTGAAAACTAGGGATGGCGGACCTGATGAGGGTGCAAGGGAGGTACAAATAATCTGTTGGAAATTTCAATGAGTGAAAGTATCACCCCCACAGGAGCTTCTTGCAGGAGCTCTCCTAGAGGAGTTAGTCTTTGGACTAATGTGCTGATAGAATGGCACACAAATAAGGTGAGTAAAGCTGTGGAAATGGTATCTGGAAACCTGCCTGGCTGACAGTACATGTTTTGCAAGACCAGAGGCAGGTGTGACTCCTGTGGCAGATGTAGAAGTGGATTTGGATATTATTACTGAAGATGTAGCATTTATTGAGGAATAAATTTACAGTCGCAAAATGTATGGATTCTAAAAACTAATATCAATTAGCTTGAAATTTTTTCCTCAAAACATCCTTTTATGTTGGCTTATGTGGTGTTTTGTTGTTCTAGAGTTTGCCATGGTGGACAATGAGATGTGTGAATATTCATCAGCAGTTGCTTGAAGAACGCTCACCTCAGCTCTTCGCTCTTACCGAAGGCTGTATTGATCAAGGTATGTAGCAGATTTTGTTTCATGTGGGTAGAATGTAGCTCCATTCTAACTTCTTGACTGAGAGATTTTATTCTTTGACAGGTGGTAGTAAGTTTTTGAGATTTTTTTTTTTTTTAAAGATTTATTGTTTTTTATTTATACATACAAGCTGGGGTGCAGGCCAGAGGCGTGGGGCGGCGAGAGGGTTCACCAGAGACAGAGCGGGGAGCAGAACAGGCAGATCAGAAATACACTGCTGAGGGGAGCAGCGGGTGAGGCAGGAGAGGTCTGCCGCGCCATGTGGGATTCTCCCCTGCCGGGCGTCGAACTCGCGTCACCGCTGCCGACAGCTCCACAGCGCAGCGCTTAACCACTGCGCCACCAGGGAGGCCCGAGATTTTTTTTTTTCTTATTTTTTTCTGGATGTGTAATATCACAAATTAGTAGGGTATCAGATTCTAGAATTTATTTCTATCTTTGAATTTTTCAGAGAATTGATAATTATTTTTGGTACCTGTTTAGAAAGTGATTTGTAATTTCCCATGATTTTTTTATTATAGTTGCTTAAGGATATTCTAAAAAATTTTTTCTGTACTTTAAGAAACCTCATTGGAAACAAATGTGAATTCCTTTATTTTTTTAAATTTTTTTTATTTTTTTAAAGATTTATTTATTTATACATATAAGCTGGGGTACAGGCCAGGGGCACGGGGCGGCGAAAGGGTGCACCAGAGAGAGTGGGGAGTAGAACAGGCAGATCAGAAATACACTGCTGAGGGAAGCAGTGGGCGAGGAAGGAGAGGTCCGCTGCACCATGTGGGACTCTCCCTGGCTGGGCGTCGAACCGGCATCGCTCACGGCCGACAGCTCCACAACGCAGCGCCCAACCGCTGCGCCACCGGGGAGGCCCAGAATTCCCTTTATTTAAAAAAAAAAAAAAAAAATTC
This sequence comes from Scalopus aquaticus, assembly GCA_004024925.1. Taxonomy (NCBI): domain Eukaryota; kingdom Metazoa; phylum Chordata; class Mammalia; order Eulipotyphla; family Talpidae; genus Scalopus; species Scalopus aquaticus. The sequence goes on along the minus strand of PVIJ01002044.1, from coordinate 54,121 downwards.
TTAACTAATTTGAGCTGGAGTAAATGGTACCAAATTATCTGCAGAATAGGAAATTATTCATTTAATATTTCATTGAGTACATGAAAAAAGGCCTTTTTTTAAACTTACGGTAGAAAATACATTTTGTAGAGAACAACAATGGGTAGGTAGACAGTTTTACATTTTGTTTTAATATTTTTTATGGTACTAGATAATGTACGTAATAGAAAAGTCCCTAAAATATAAATTCAAAATTCACCATTTTTTTTTTTTTTTTGCGGTAGCATTACTTCACAATACTGTATAGATATCAGGAGTACATAGTCTCATCTCAGCAACTGTTGTTTCTGAGAATAAGTAGAATATACTAGTAACTAGAACACACTAGCTAGCTTGTGCAATAATGACTATTACTAAGCAGGGTGAAACCGAGTCTCAGTTTTTACATAAGATATGCTAACCTTAGATAAAATGAACGTAAATATGCGATTCAAAAAGAGAAAGTAAGGAAAATATTCATTTGGTATAATGATTCATTTTTGTTTATATCAGGGCTTAACTTAGATTCTTTCAGCATTTTAAGTTATGTAAGACTGTGGAATGAGTAAGGACATGTTAGATCGAACTTTATATATATGAAAAAATGTATTCTTTTTTAAGATTTTTTTTATATACATACAAGAGCTGGGGTGTAGGCCAGAGGTGTGGGGAGTTGAGAGGACTCACCAGAGACAGAGTGGGGAGCAGAACAGAAGGATCTACTGAAATACACTGCTGAGGGGAGCAGCGGGCAAGATACGAAAGGTCTGCTGTGTCACCTGGGTTTATTCCCTGGCTGGAAATTGAACCTGTGCTACAGTGCCGGCTGATGGCTTCATAGTGCTGAGACTCTGGTAAATCCTTTCACCCCCTGCATCTCTGGCCTACACGCCAGTTCTTCTACGCAAAATAATATAAATAAAAATCTTACAATAAAGGAATATTTCTTTAAAAAAAATTCTGCATATATGGCTAGCTCTTTACCATACCTCAGTGACTAATGTTTGTAATGATAACCCATAGTTATCAAGAAAAGAAAGCAATACCTTCCTTATGTGCCATTTTCAAAGGTAGGAACTATTCTAAAATGTAAAATTAGTTCCCATACAGAAAGGGTTAGTAAGAATATCTGGAAAATATGACTGCGTGACTCATTCCCCAAGTGGTCTCAATTCTACCATAACGTTTCAGTCTTTTCTGTAGTATATTTTAGCATATTGTTTTAGCCTATTGTTTGCTGTACCTTGCGACTACGAATTTTTTATGTTGCTGTTTCAGGCTATTCAGCAACATTTTTCATTTTATCTAGTCATAAAATGGTTCACTTTGCTATGTCTAAATAGGTCTGCAGATAGTCTTAACATGCAATATTTCATAAGCAATTTTATTTAAAAAAAGTGTTTTGTTCTGGGATTTGACCCAAATGTTGGCCAGTTGGTTTTAGCTGAAATACTCTTCAGTGTCCAGAGAAGGATATTATATTTGAAATGTTGCCCTTGAAGGATCATCAAAAAGTTGGCAAGATTTCAGTCTATGAAACATTAGCAAGGATTTTATGAACAGCTGTGGACTTTATATTTTTGTCCAGGAATGTTACATCAGTACAATGTAGTGGAATAGACTCCATCAGAATATCAGCATAACTTTGCAGGACCAATTACATCTATAAAAGGAGCAAGACAGAATCTTGAAAATATGCTCCTAAGCGTGATCTAAGGTGCTCTTTTGGATGTCACACTAATGAAACCATGAGTCTCTAAAGACTGTGTAAGGACACAAACAATTTATTGTAGGATCTGGTACTGAGAACCTGTTTTATGTAGTGCATGAGATATAATATTGCAATTTAGCTATGTGAAGATGAGCTCATGAAGAAGTCACTGTCTAAGAGAAAACAGGCTAAAATGCTTTGTCTGAGAGTTCCACTGTAATACCTACAGGGAGCACTATGATTCTAGGGCTGGATTATTTGCACATCCAAAAATTGTTCCGGAGATGAGTTACTTGGTGACTGATATGCTCTTTGACTTATAAAAATAAATGTGATACTTTGGTATGAATGTTAATATAGTAAATGTAATTAATTATAATTATCAATAGGAAATTCATTTTAAATTGCATTAAAGTGATGTCATTAGAAAAAATTTTGATTTTAACATATGTCTTAAATGTAGTGGTTAGCATTTTGATCCAGAATGTCATGAATATTCATTTCCATGAAGAACCTATTGTTTTATTAAAGTAGCAAATATATGTCTATTGGGTCAACAGCTACTCTTTTTATTTAAACCTGCAGTCATTGAAATCTCAAAATTGTTTGTAGTTGACTCAATGATGTTTTCCTTCTTTCTACATATCTAGCCAGTTCTTAAATATTGTCAGTTCTTCCTTAACGGTCCCATATCCATCTTTCTTTTTCATTCTTAAAACTCTTATCCTAAATCTATGTCTGAAGTCTTTAGTTTGGAAAGCCCTTTTAGAGATTATCTTGTCTAGCTAATGAAGTCATTTTACAAAGAATTGAGACTCAGAGAGATTGCCCAGGTGCCAGAACTATGATGTGGACTGTCTCCAAATCCTGCTCTCTTCTTTCCAGTTCATTTCTCCAAACTGGCAGAATTCTAACATCAAATAATGACAGAACAGTTCATTTTTCTGTAGTGTTTATTTCATAACTGGCACTGCTCTGTATCTTTTAACTATATTAACTAGTTTATTTCTCACAATGACTCTATGAAATAGAACTAAAGAGTTGACACAGGATGGTATGGTAGTGTTTATAGGGTGCTTTTTTCATTTTTAAAAAATTTTATTTTTTTGTGTACAAGAACTGGTGTGTAGGCCAGAGGTGCTGGGTGTGAGAGGATTTACCAGAGACAGAGTGGGAGCAGAACAGGTGGATCTACTGAAATACACTGCTGAGGGGAGCAGTAGGTGAGACAGGAGAGGTCTGTAATATTGGAGAGATTTTAAAACACCTTGGCTAAGCGTCACATCCTTTCATACATGTTTGCATCTAGAACCTTTAGAGTTGTCATTGACAACTAAGCAAAATCGTGTCATTTGTTAATTGTGCTAAGTCATAGAAAATGGTATTTTTGAGAGGAAAGATAGACACTCAGGAATAATGGGCAGACAAAAAGAAAACACCATCAGATCCAGCTTTTCTTGAGTTTAGTTTTTAGAAGGAAATTTGCTGGAGGGTGTTCTCAGTGAGGTTCATTTCTGGATGCTTGTTGCCTTTTGAAGACATACACATCTTAACTATTCTCTTTGAGTCTAGAGAATTTCTTTAAAGAATTGGAAACATTTGTGAGGAATAGTCAGGGATGTCGTCACTGTGGAGGAGTGACCTGTTAGACACTCCCTGCAGCGTGGTGTGTGCCAGGTAGCCCCGGTATTAGGTATCATTAATTTTTTACCATCATTTTATTTCAGATCCTATGTTACTAGTTTATTATCTGTCCATTTTTCATTTCAGGCATTCTTAGATGAATTAGAATCTGACTACTAAGCCAATGATCATTCAGCCTGTATTTGATACTCATATATTGAGATACATATCTCTCTTTTAAAGGAGAAATTCTACATTCTTTCCTTATATTTTATTTTCTTTTTTGAGATAACACTGATCTATAGTACTTTGTATAATTTAGGGGACTAGGTTCACAGTTCCAATGTATATTGTACCCCACCCCTTCTACATTCTTATGTGGGAAATTATCGACTGATCGCTTCATCAGATATCCTCAGCTTTGTGCTTGGAATATGTAAGTGCTTAGGGAGTGCTAGCTGTTATTATTTTATGTGGGTTCCTCATTTTAATAGTAGGAACTAATTAATATAATGTAATATAATATAAAATATATAAATGTGCGTGTGTGTGTGTCTGTACTTCGTATATTATGAACTCAACATTTTACTCATTAATAGGTTTTTATTTGTGTCATAGTTTTTAATATTCATCTTTTCTCTTGCAGTGATGAAGCTGAAAAATCTATTTTTAGGTGATTCTGGTCGATATTTGGCTATTCAGTTCCATCTGGAATGTGCATATATATATTTATATTATTATGAATATAAGAAAGCAAAAGATCAGTTCACTGTTGCCAAAGACATCAGCAAATTGCAAATTGATTTAACAGGTAAGACTGTTTATCTTTGGGATAACTGATTTATTTCTGTGATAAAACTAGTATATACATTGACTGTATTGTTAGGTAGGATTTGATTTTCTGTGTCCTGTTCTTAGATTTACAAAAATAGATTTTATTGAAAGATCTTATAAAAATTGATTTAACTGAAAAATAGATTTTAGTAGAAGATTTTGTTGAAAAATTAATAGTTTTAGAGTAAATAGGGAGATGTATTTTTTATTCTTGGAGGTTCCCATATTTCTAGTTAGATATCTGTTAGTAATATATGGCAGCTAGGCAGTGCACAAATGAACCTTTGACCATTTGGTTGTGAACATCAGCTTTCTCAGTCCACTCTTAACTTCCAGGTCTGGCTTGGCCTTTTCACATTGCCCTTTCTTGTAAATACCCATCTTTGGTTTACATCTTGTTTGCATTCCTTAAGGGCAGACATTTTTCACTGTTAAAATATTTCTTCAATGCCTTCAAACATTGGTAGTTAGTACACACTCAGTAAACACATGATGAGTAAACAAATACATTATAGAATTTCTCCTAAAACTTTTTTTTCTTCTAAATACCAAGTAAGAAACATTAGTTTCTTCTTGTGTGTTGCTTTATATTTGGTGTCTCTATAAAATTGGCACGCAATAAGGAACACAGTGAAGTCAGGCGTCGTTCATTGACCACTCCGTTCACTCCTCTTGAGCTTGGGTTCAGCATTGCAGCCTGTGACTGTCAGTCTGTGACTATTTGACCTTTCTAGGCTCGATCTAGATTATCTCTAAGGCCTAGCGTTAGGCCCCAGACATTATGCTTTTTATTGAGCTAGTCCTATCAGTAAAATACTTCAGTTGTATTATGAGTTAAATGTGAGTTTTTGGCCTGGTCTGGAGTCTCAGCCTCGTTTCATTACATGGTGTGGGGAAATAAATACCCAGCTTAAAACATTTGGAGCAATGACCATGGGTAACATGGGCTCTTGTCTGTATTTGAAAGTTTAGTTATATACAGTATGACTTGTGAGGTTAGTTTCAGAGATTATGTTTTTGAATGTTTTGGTCCTGAGAAACTTTTTTTGGAGTTTTTAAAAAACTAATTGCGCAGTACTGTTTAACTGTTTAACTGAGGTTTAACTGTTGGTGTATTTACTGGGAAGTTCTTCTTATTTTTCCCCAAGTTAAAAATGAAGAACATAAAAATACAGATGTGGTGCTTACAAATATAACATGAGAATCAGATTATTATTTATTATTATTTATTTTTCCACTCTGTTATAGCTTTAGCATAAAAAAAAAAACAACAGACTGAGTTACATCATCTGAGTAGCTATTTTTAGTGTACCATGTTAATGTCTAACTCAGAGTCAGACTCTTCACAGGATAAAATCCAGATTTCTTTGACTTGTCTTCGTAATCAAGGGTCTTTGTTATCTGAATCTCGTTTTATTACATCGTGTGGGGAAATAAATACCCAGCTTATAACTTTTGGAGCAGTGACCATGTGTAACATGGGCTCTTGTCTGTATTTGAAAGTTGTTATCTGTATGTTAGAAGTTTTGTGTCTCTTAAAGCAAATTATTTCAGGTACAAAATGAAAAAGTTTTGATTTTACATGAAGCCAGGGAGTGTGATAGAAATATTGAGGATTTAGAACCTGAAGATCGTGACTTTGGGCTCTCACTGACAGAAGCTCTGTGATCTTGAACAAGTGATTGTACCCCAGAGATTCTGTATTTTCATATTTTATGTGGGGATAATAATGTTTCTTCTTCCAAAAACACCTAGTAACTTAATTTTTTTTGAGGCGGGTGGAAATTTGAGTAAGTATTTGGATTCTAGTGCTAGAAGCCTGGTTTTAAGTTCTGCTGCCATAGCTTACTGACGTATATATTATCAGTAATTTTAAAGTTGTCATTTGTCCTCCTGTTTCTCTTATGTGGAGTGGTGGAGAAAACACCTTATAAACTATCAGGCACTCTGAAAAATATTACTCTGTGCTTGCACAGTAAATCTGACCACCGATAGATGCAATCTTACATTTTTTCAGGTGCTTTGGGAAAAAGGACACGGTTCCAGCAAAATTATGTGGCACAACTTATTCTAGATGTAAGAAGGGAAGGGAATGTCTTTTCACGATGTGAATTCAGTCCAGCACCTACTCCTGAGGAACATTTAATCAAGGTGAGCACCTAAGTTATTTAAGTGAATAACCATGTTTAATAGTTTCAATGGATGTTCATAGAAATGCTGAGTAGGGTGGGAAGAGGAACTACTTTTGTCTCATGTAGAACTTTTTAAAGGTGGCTGGGGCAGGGGATTAAAGAAAAAGCCCCGTCTTTAATCCCCTTTTACCTGTAAGAGAGAAAATTTTGTTTTTCTGCTAGACATCAGTAAATATATTAATAATACAGTTGTGTACAGTTATTTATTTCCCTCCTTGAAAAAATTTAAAAGGCAGAGTGAGAAGACTAAATTTTCTAGCTGCTACCATATTTGTTGTCGAATGCTTTCCTTCTGTGGGTATTTTCAAACATGAAGAGACTTGAAATTTCTTGGGCACTTTGAATCTGTAAAGGAAGGACCAGAATTCCCTTTTCCCAGTTTTCTGATTTATTTTTTTACTTAGTCATTATTGGACTCGTTGTTGCTTTTGTATATTTTTCTTGACCTGGCCAGTGCATTCTTTTCTTTTATCTTGAATTTTTGGCTCTTGGTCAGCTTGCTTCCTTGTAGGTCTTTCCATCAGTTTCTGCGGAGACCATTAGCATTTTTATTTTCTTTTCCCAGAGACACCAGGTCCACTTTTTTTTTTTTTTTTGGTTGATGTTACTGTCCTTGAAGCCCATGTTTTGCTACTCTTCATTCTAGAACCTTCAGACATACCTTGAGTACCTTAAAATTGTGCATTCATTGAAAACTCAAGCATATTCATGATCAGTATCATTGATGAGAAATATACAATAAGTCATGAATATAATTTGTCCCACATATTTAGGATAAATTATGTGCTTAATAACTTTTGTGCTAAACGCTTTATAGCAATTTATTTAGCTGCGTGAATTGAATACAAACAGAAATAGATTTCACAAAAGCAGCATGTCATGTATTAGATGGTATAGAAGAATGCATCACAGTAATGCTTAAAGGCAAACTAAATATCCAAAATGCAACATTCATTGGTTTGCTGCTTGAAGACAGCAAGCTTTCATACAAATCTAAAAGGTATCAAAATTGTACCTGCAAAGTCACTTCTGGCATGCGATTTTAGCTTGAAAGATTTCAGAAAGCAGATCTGAAATACCAGTTTTTATATTCGTGAGCTGTAATGTCAAAGATATGCAGACAAGAAAAATTCTATAATACAAGAGAGCCCTGGTGTATGTCTTACGTGGCTGGCCTCTGTTGCAAGATTGTACAAGGTTATGTGCCAAAACTGTCCAAAAGTGTTACCTAGTATAGTTTCAGGCTTTTGCTGGATAACGAGATAAGGCAGTTTATTACAAAGCAAGGTCAACACGAGACAAAAAGAAACACATCTAAGATGGGGGCACAATAACAGTATGTAAGCATCTCCATGGGTCTTAAAAAAGACTGCAGCTGCTTTCTTGGTTCAGAAGAATCTTATGAGGTTCAAGTGGAAATAAAGTGGAACAATATTTTAAATTTGGGGCTTGTAGAATACTTAGGCAAATAGGTACTGCAGTAGATTCATTTTCATTTTGAAAAGAGCTGAATAGGAGCATAGAGAATCTTGAATGAGAATCAACCAAAACTATTTTCATCACTTGGTTGTACCTGGCAAATAAATAATACCATATTGCTAACACTTGCTGCTTGGTCAAAATTGAGTTGTATTGAAGTGTGAAAGACACCCACAATTTCATGAAGAAATGTATAGCATCTTCAGTAATTTTCTACTGAGACATTTTACAAGTACACTATTTCTCATATGTTAGGTTAAGTAATTTCATCTCTTTTCATTTCACTTTTTTTTTTTTTAAAGACTCATTTATGCATACAAGAGCTGGGGGATTCGGGGGGTTGGTGAGAGGGTTCACCAGAGACAGGGTGGGGAGCAGAGCAGGTAGATCCACTGAAATATACTGCTGAGGGGAGCAGCGGGTGAGACAGGAGAGGTTTGCTGTGCCATGTGGGTCAGCTCCCTGGCAGGAATTGAATTTGTGCTGCAGTGGCTGTGGATAGCTCCACAGTGCTGAGACTTAGCCCCTTGCACCACCAGAGAGACCCTTAATTTTAATTTTTAAGTGTAGTTGTTAGAACATTTAATTATGTATGTGTTTATGTCTGTATGTATGTATCTACCTGTCTCTACAGAGAGAAACAAGAGTGCATTCTATTTTAAAAATTATGCAAGGCCTGTGTTGAAAATGAATGGCCACCAGGGTGTGCTGTGCACCCACCAGCTCTGCCTTTTGAAAAGTAGGAAGAGCTACTTTTTCAGTGGAGGCTAACAGCTTTTCAGTCTTTCTCCCTTCAGCGGTTGGGGTTTCTGTACCTGTACATAAAGGAAGGCCTAAGTTAGGGAGAATGTGAGGGTAGACAAGGAAAGCTGCTCCTTTGGGCTGTGATTTGTGCAGATTACTGTTTGCCTGTAAAGAGATGATCAATTAAGAGCCTGACCTCAGCCATAGACAGTTTCTCATTGTCTAGCTCCGTTTATATCTTAAAATTTACTTTCTAGTTTTCGTTACCTTTAGTGAATCAGAAAAAAATTAAATAGTATTTATCGAGGAATAATATTTATAAAATAAATGTACCTTTTTAAACTCTACAATTGAGTTTTGATAAAGAGATCCGTGAAACCACCACCATAGTCAAAAATACAGAATCGTTTCCATTATGCCAAAGTCTTCTCATGTTCCTTGCAGTCAGTCAGGTTCCCTCCCACTACTTTATTCTAGAATTTCAGATATTTAGAACATATACTATGACTCTCTTGTGTCTGGTTTCTTTCACTTAGCATGATGCTTTTGAGATTCATCTATGTTTTGATGCCAATAGCTGATTCCTTTTTAGTGCTCAGTGTTACTTCATTGCATGGAGAAACCACAATGTGCTTATCCATTTACCTGTTGGTGAACAATTGAGCTGCTTGGAACACTATCTATAAGTCTTTGTGTAGTGTATTTAATTCTCTTGAGTAATACCTAGGAATGGAATGGCTGGATTTTGTAATGAGTTGTTGGCAACTGGATGAGTAACTGTCAAACTCTTTTCCAGAGTGATTGTACTATCTTATAGTCCCACCATCAATACATGAGAGCACCCATTGCCAATGCTTGATATTGATATTGAGTCTTTTAAATTTTACCATTCTAGTGAATGTGCATAGTGGGATCTCATGGTGGTTTTACTATTCTTTGATAATTCATTTTTTGAAAAAGTCAATTTTTAAGAAATATACAGAGAAATAGACCCATTTTAACTGTACAGTTTGATGAGATTTGACAGATCTATACACCCAACCACTATAGTCAAGATAAGTGTCCCATTACCCTGGAAAGTCCCATCACCCATCATACTCCTTTGCATTTACTCCCTCACTCCATGACCATAAGAAAATCATAATAATTGTAATATTTCTTTAGGACTTTTCTCTGTTGAATCACCTAGGCACCTTTGTTGAAAATCAATTCACCATACAACATGGATTGTAATTTTGGGATCTATTCTGTTCCATTCATCTATATTTTTATCTTAATGCCAAGCTCACACTGTATTTGTAGTAGTTATTGAAGTCAGGTACTCTGTCAAATGCTCTCTAAGTCCTCAGATTTTATTCATTTTTTAAATTGTATTCCATATCCTGTTGAGAAGCAGAGTTGGGAGTTAGGTTTAGATCAGAATTCAGAGGCATAGTAGAAGGGTCGGGCTTTGAGTGATGATGTGTCAGCAGAGAGGCTTTCGCACATCAGGTCCATCTGTTTTCCCTGTTAATTGATATTGACTGTGTATCCCTTGGGGATAGGTGGCACATCCTTCATTTCTTCATAATAAAGTGTTTTCAAGTATGTGTCTCTTAGGAAACAGCCTATTGACCATATGTAGGCATTTTGTAATCTTACACAAAATGGTAAGTTAATCCCCCAAGTAATTAATTGCATGTCATCTGTTGGATCAATCAAATTTAATTTTGGGTCTCCAAATATTTCCTTTTGTATTCCCCCAGAATCTTGAACTCAATGATGACACTGTTCTCAATGAGATAAAGTTAGCAGATTGTGAACAGTTTCAGAAGCCTGACCTGTGTGCCGAAGAGCTTGCTGTTATCCTAGGAGTCTGGTAAGATAATGAATTTCTTGGCTACTTTGAAGACCTTGAGTGTTCTCTTGTGTTGAGGAAATCTTTGTTTATGCAGGTCCCAAGAGTTCTGGATGAATAGGGAATTCTGTAATACTTACCAAGGTTGAGAAAGAATAGTTAGGCAGCCAGTTAAAGGAATCTCCTGTAAATGTATATATTTATCCTTTTCTATCCTTCCTAAGAAAAATTTCTTCGGCTAGTCTTAGGAATAACGTTCACACACTCTCTCCTTTCCATTCCACCCCCCTCCATCTCCGTCTTTCCTTTTGAGCCCCTCTGGAACTGTTCCGCTATCTATGAAACCTTGACCTTGGCCAGAAACAGGTCCTCGACAAATAGTTTAGCGTCGGGTTCCCCGCCAGCATGCAGTGTGTGATGGGCAAGGGGATGCCCGAAAGCTTGTCTCCGAGATCAATGGGCTCTCAGCACTGGACCCCAGTTCCAGCTTCTGCAGTGGTATTGGGTAGAATAGGAACAGACACCTAAGATCAGTGACAGTGACTATTTTGACCTTTGACCTTTGAGGATATTCACATTTCCAAGGATGGAATTATTTTTTAATACTGTCGAAACTTATGTATGGTGGAAATCATTTTTCCTTTTTTCCCATTTGGAAATAATTTCAAAGTTGGAAAAATGTTGCAGAGTTAAGGCATTGCAAAAAACTTTTGAGGATAATTTTCCATCACGATATCCTATCACCTGTGAATACTTTAATGTGTGTTTCCAACAAACAAAGGTATTTTTGTACTCCTGCAAAAGTCAGGAAAATTAGCATTCATATTTTACTGTAATTTCATTTTCAGCCCAAATTCAAGTTTGCCAGTTGTCCTTTTTAGCACAGGACCCAGGCTGGAACATAGGTGTGCATGTAGTTGTCATGTGACTTGAGCTTCTGTTAAGCTGAAATATTTCCTTGTTTTGACTCGGCTTTCATAATCTTGACATTTTTGAAATTGATATGCCAGTTGATTTGTAGACTTCCTTTTAATTTGAATTTGTCTGATTTTTTTAAAATTAAGTGATTAGATTTGTACTGTGCATGGTTAGCAGGGCAGGGAAGCTCTGTGGTTCTCACTGCATCCTGGCAGGCAGAACACAGTGGTGATTGCCCTGCTCCTGGTGGTGTCAGGGCGGTGCACGCCAGTCCTCTCCACCACAGTGGATTTCATGGGCAATTTGAACCTTCATTTTTTGTTAGAAACTCCTTTATTTGAATCTTGAAGCCTCTGAAGGAGTTTGTAAACCTTTGGGTTAAAGAATCAGTAAATTGATGGTTTTAAGAATGGAGTTACTATGGGATTTATAAACAACAAATTTTGTTGTGCTCTGATCCCCATGGCCGCTACCCCCTATGAAGAGGTGACCTGGACATTATGGTAGCTCAGTTGGTTGGAAAGGAGAGCTAGACACGGTGAATTCCTGTAGATAGTAGATATTGGGGCAGTGGTGGGGCTTGCTTCATGCTCCTTCCTTTGTACCATTTCCATTGCTGGCCTCCTGCTTGACTTTGTTTTACCTGAATGCCATATATTGGAACTTGCCTCTGTCTCTTCAGCCTACTATTCTTGATTGCTTTTGTGTAAAGTAACTGTGGAAGGAGTTCCTTAAAAAATATCATCCTTGGGCCTCCCTGGTGGCACAGCGGTTAAGCGCTGCGCTGTGGAGCTGTTGGCTGCAGCGACAGAGTTTGACGCCTGGCTGGGAGACTCCCACATGGCGCGGCAGACCTCTCCTGCCTTGCCCGCTGCTCCACTCAGCAGTGTATTTCCATTGATCTGCCTGTTCTGCTCCCCACTCTGTCTGGTGAACCCTCTCGCCGCCCCATGCCTCTGGCCTGTACCCGAGCTTATATGCATAAATAAAGAAATCTTTTTTAAAAAAAAATCATCCTTTAGTTATTCAGACTATCCAAGTAGGGAGGAGTAATTCCTTTAAATTAACAGTCTGATTTTCAGGTATGCATAGTAATATGTTCTGAACCCAAATTAGTAAATTATAAAGAGCCGTGGCCTGACTGACTATACCATAATTAGTTATAATGAGCCAGCAGTAATTCACTTTATCTGTATACATTAAGCAGTGAATTTAAGGTTGGAATTTAGGATTGGAATGTGAGAGATGAATGTTAATCCATTTTAGATGAGGTTCTTATCTTAGAATGACTTTTATGCTGTTATTCACTCATCAGAATTATAGTCTTAGAACTGAAAAGACCAGGTAGATTAATCGGATCATTTTGTGTCCCGGTACATAATTCCTTTGTGAAGTTAAACTGGAAATGTCTATGTGTGTATGTGTATCTTTTGTGTCTGTTTTAAGCACAATGATTTCATAATTCTTTACCCCTCAGTCATTTACTTTATTCTTTTTTTTTTAACTAAGAAGCAAACATCCTTTTTTTTTTTTTAAGATTTAATTTATTTATGTATACAAGCTGGGGTACAGGCCAGAGGCGAGGGGCAGCAAGAGAGTTCACCAGAGACAGAGTGGGGAGCAGAACAGGCAGATGGACAGAAATACACTGCTGAGGGGAGCAGTGGGCCAGGCAGGAGAGGTCTGCTTTGCCACGTGGGAATCTCCCCTGCCGGGCGCTGAACTCGCGTCGCTGCCGCCGACAGCTCCACAGCGCAACGCTTAACCACTGTGCCACCAGGGAGGCCTCATTTACTTTATTCTTACCATCAATAATTGTAGGTTTAAGATTATTATTATTATTTTTTGAAATTTTCATCATTGCTTTTAATCATATTGAGATATCATCTCACACCTGTGAGAGTGGAACATTTTTGTTTTTATTGAGGTAGCAGTGGTTTATTACATAGGCTCACATCTCTTGTGATGTATGTTACCACACGTACCACCACCAGGGCACCCCCGATCCTCCACATCCTGCTTTCTACCTCCCCTGCCTCTGCGGGACTAAGTTCTGCAGTCAGACTTCTGCAGGTAGTTACTGGTTTGGTTCTGTCTAACCTTTTGTTTTGCTTCTCTGTATTCCACATATGAGTGACACCGTCTGGTATTTGTCTTTTTCCTTCTGACTTACTTTGTTTAGCATAATCCTCTCCAGTTCCATCCATGTTGAACATTTCACACTCATGAAAGCCTCAAAAAATAGTGAAAATTACAAGGAAGTGGCACTATTTTGTGGGGGTGATATTTTATTTTCATTTTAATATAAATAATACTTGTATAGAAAATAACTTATATATAAATAAAGTTATGCAGTATGCATAATAAAATGAACCTGTCATCCAGTTTCAGAACTAGATTACAAATACCGTTAACCTTATCTGTGCGCTGCTTCTCCATCTTTCATCTTCTTGCCTCTCCTCAAAAGATAATCTCTACCCTGAAATTTGGTTTGTCATATTTCAAAAAATATAATTACTCACTTTTTTTTCCGTTTTGTTGTTTTTGATCTTTATAGAAGTGGCATCTTATTGCATGTAATCTTCTATGATTTGCTGTTTTCTCTCACTGTTTCTGTGATTCATTCATACTGTTATATGTAGTTGCAATTTACTTTGCAGCCTTTTACAAATATCACAAATTGCTACTAGTGCTCCTGATACACCTGTATAAGAATTTCTCTACCCATGATGGAATTCTGAGTTCAGGGCATATGAATGTTCACTTCTTAAGATAGTGCCAAATTATTTTTCACAATTTTCCTACCAAATTGGAATTCCCATTATTCTGCCTCTCTGACAACCTATTATTTTTTGTCTGCCTAATGATTATAGTAGTATTTTAATTTTTCTGGCATGGGTCGAATAAGTAGAGTTGGAACCTTACTCTTTTAATTTTCTTTGTGGCGTTGCACAGATTGGATTTCTTTTTTCCTAGTAAAGTAAATTATGTTTACATTTAACACATTAACTACGTTTTATTTATCAGCATATTTTTATGTTTTGTACTTACCTTGGAAAACTCATAGTTGTATTTTTTTATAATGTAATTATATTACAATGTGTGTTTTCAAATACATAGTTTACGTTTTTAAAATTTTTATCTCTTCAGCTACAACCTGCATTTTAGAATTAATTTACTTTTTTTAAAATTTAAAGCATGAATTTCCAAAAGAATAACCCAGTGCATAAGCTAACAGAAGAGGAGCTGCTGGCATTTACATCAGTGAGTAGTCTTTTTCCTTTCCCTTTCATTTTTTTCCACTTGTAAATTATTTTGCTTCAGGTATATTCTTGTCTCATGTTGCTCATGTTGAAACACTACTACCTAAAGAAATTAAGGCAGAAGAAAACCTCATTGTTTTAGTTTCCAAGCAGCATGTATCTTGATACTGATTTCTTTTTATTTATTCATTTAAATACTTTTTTTTTTTTAAGAATTTTTATTATGTATACAAGCTGGGGTACAGGCCAGGGCGCGGGGCGGGGAGAGGGTTCACCAGAGACAGAGCGGGGAGCAGAACAGGCAGATCAGAAATACACTGCCGAGGGGAGCAGCGGGCGAGGCAGGAGAGGTCTGCCGCACCATGTGGGATTCTCCCCGGCTGGGTGTCGAACTCGCATCGCGCGCTGCCGACAGCTCCACAGCACAGCGCCCAACCGCTGCGCCACCGGGGAGGCCCTCATTTAAATACTTTGTGCTGGGTGCAGTGTCCTGTACTTATGGTACTTGACAAGGTAGGGTTCCCTAAGCCCCTTGCCTTTTCCAGGGGGTCTGGGGTGGAACTGTGATAAGGTGAGGGGATTCTCATTGGAGGAGTGGGAGAAGGATTCCCCACAGCCGAGGCCTCTCTCTTCCTCTCATGCTCTCACTGGGGCTGGTGGTCCGGGGGCTCTTACTCCCTGCGGGCCATGAGGTTCACCACCCTGTTGCTATAGCCAAATTCATTGTACCAGGAAATAAGCTTGACAGTGTGGTCATTGATGTTAGTGCCAGACTTAGCATTGGAGGTAGAGGAGTGGGTGGCATTATAAAATCGCAGGAGACAACCTGGTCCTCAGTGTAACCCAGGATGCCCTTGAGGGGGCCGAATGATACCTGCTTCACAATCTTCTTGATGTTGTCCATATTTGGCAGTTTTTCTCAGGTAGCGTGTCAGATCCATGACTGACACGTTGTGGTGGGGTCATGAAGGTTATGCCAGTGAGCTTCCCATTCAGCTCAGGGATGACCTTGCCCACAGCTTTGGCGTTGCCAGCAGAAGAAGCATGATGTTCAGGGCAGTCTCTCAGCCAGTACGCCACGGCCTTCCAGGGCACTGTCCATGGTGTCTGGGAGCCAGCGATGGCATGGATTGTGTTCATGAATTCCTCCACAATGCCACAGTCATCATGGATGACCTTGGCCAGGGGAGCCAAGCAGTTGGTGGTGCAGGAGGCGTTGCTGACAATCTTGAGGGAGTTGTACTTCTCATGGTTCATGCCCATCACAAACATGGGACCTCAGCAGAAGGGACAGAAATGGTGACCCTTTTGGCTCCACCCTTCAAATGAGCCCTGACCTTCTCCAAGGTAATGAAGAGCCAGTGGGTCCACAACATGTTCAGCACTAGCATCACCCCTTTTGATGTCCACAGGAGATGGCCTTTCCATTGATGACAGGCTTCCCCATTCTCAACCTTGACCTTGGTATTGAACTTGCAGTGGGTTGAGTCATACTGGAACATGCACAACATGTAACTGAGGTCAATGAAGGGGTCACTGATGGTAACAATATCCACTTTACCAGAGTTAACAGCTGCCCTAGTGACCATGAACCCAGTCTGACCAAATCTTGTTCACTCTGACATTCACCAGGGTGCCTGAGGGATGAGGCTGGCATTGCCCCAGAGGAGATGGCTGTCTGATGAATGGGGAGGAGCAGAGAGCCTTGCTGCTAGTTTAAACATAACCATTTTTTTTTTCTACTGCCGAGGATTTGAGGACAGTGACCAAATATTTCACTGTTCTCAGGGATTAGTTCACTATCTCCCACATAATAGGTGCTCAGCAGTTATTTGTTGAATGCATAATGAAAAATGAAATGACAGAACAAGAGTTTGAGTCTTCATTCCAAAGCCACTATATTTATAACTCTTTTATTAAAAACTGAGGGTGATCCCTATATGGCTGTGATGAAAAAGAGGACTTAAGGGAATTAGGAATGAGAATTTGGATTGTAGGGTCTGAGGGAGGAGGCAATGTCCAGAGCATGGGGGGTGCTTGTCAGCATTCAACAGAGTAGAGCAGTCAGGAAAAACGTAGACAAAGGGAAGACTGGACTTTGGTAATTGGAGTGCATAGCTTATCTCTAGGACAGTATCAGTAGAATATCTGGGTCATCACCTCATTACAGAGAATTAGGGAATGGGCTACAAGAAAGTAAAGTTGATAAATAACATGATTGGAGAAGAATGCAGTGAAAAGGAAAGACTGAGCAATAGATACTTGAGAATTTGAGATCAAAGAAAGGTTTTCAAGAAGAGAAAAGTCATAGAGCAAGGGGTCAGTAAGTATCTTTTTGACTTTATGGCTAAAAAGAAGATACTTATGTCTTTAATGAACACAAGTTGCTAAAGAGAAATCATTTTTTCAGAGGCATTTTTATTACCGTACTTAGTAATCCAGTTAGCATTCTTGTGTTTTCTTCCTTTGCTATTTTTCAGATAAGGCAAAAATAAAGTACTTTATCTGGTAGGATAAAAAGGTAGCTTAGTTTGTACTATCAATATAATATAAAGTTTGCTAGTTACTGTTTTCTGTGTAGGGTTTTGGAACTTACTGGATATTAATCCTCTGGGTGCCTGTTTTGTTTTCTCCTTCAGTATCCTTAGAAATCTCTGGTGTTTATTGTTATCGCATATCTGAGTTCAGGTACCTGTGTGAAATTTTTCCTATTCATTACATATGCTGTAAGGAATTTGACAAGTGTTCAACATTATAAAAAAGATATGTGAAGTAAAAAACCGCTATGTACTCCATTTATTCATTTAATTAATGCCTGTTGAATACTCACTATTTCCCAGGCATGTGCTGGTCATTGGAGATGTAGCTGTAAACAGTCTTTGCCCTCGTGGAGTTTATATCAACTTACGTTTTGTGGGAGAAATGTATAGTAGACAAAGCGAGAAATGTTTAATGATTAATGGAATTGCTCATGGGAACTACAGCACGATGAGAGTCAGTACTGTGATGTACAGACTGCTTGGGGACAAGTGTCCAGATGTTTAATGATGGCCAGGCTGCTTGGGTTTCTTCCTAATGACTGAGGTCACAGGGTGTGGTGTGTGATAGGAAATGTGCCTGCTGAACTCTCATGGGGACTCCAGGCAATAGTAACAAGCAGTTGGTTGTGCTGCGTGTTGTCCACAGTTACCCAGAAAAGACACTAAAATACACTGTTTACATTCAAGCAGCTAGTTACAAATATTTTTTTCCAAGGGGGGCATTATATAGCTTTACTTTCTTTAAACCTTTTCCTTTCTTTTCTATTAAAAAAAATTATCTCCCCATTCTTATTCCTCTATACTGTGAAGTCCTTCTGAATAACTCTGGTACCTTCTGACTGCAGCTAACTCACCCCTCCTAACTTGCATTGAAGGTTATAAATCTAGGTGCCATACTTTCCTCCCAAGAACTTAACAATACATAATTTTTCTTCTCTTTCTCCTCCTCTAGCTCTCTTCCAAATCAGGCCTGACCTGAGTACTGATCTCTTTTTAGAGGAAAGCTGTTGGATTACTGTGATTTGTAGTGTCAGGCCTAATCCCAGCAAGTCTTTAATTGGTAAGAAGTAGAACAAGAAATTTATGTGTGAAGGGGGCTTTTGGGAATTCTGCACATACTTGGGGGCTCTGCACCATTCCCTTCCTTGTTTTATCCTAGAAGCATCCAGAATATACCAGAAAAACCTAACCTAGCCCTTGTCAACTATTCCTTTCATTTGACAGTTTGTCCTCTTTGTGCAGGTTACTGAAAAGGATAATATGACTTAGAAGTGGTCCCTGGTTTCAGTGAAGAATTTAATTGAAATTTATATCCTATGTAACTATATGCTCTGTATATAAATATCCTTTATTTATGTACTTTATAACTCCAAGAGTATTTGAGGCAAGAAGGAACACTTTCAGGTGCTACCCCACTTCTGAACACCTGAACTTATCAAGGATCATATTTGGGCTTATATTTATCTTACCTTCCTCATAAGACTAAAAACTGTTCTAGGGACTGGGATTTGCTATTTTTTTGGGTCTTCTATGAGGCTTGGTAAAGGTCTTCAATGTTTTACTCATATTTGTTGCTTAGTAAATGTATGTAGAACACAAGAATGAAGGAATACACACTGAGCTGTAGCTTGGTGCTGCATTGCCCCACTTAGTTCTGTAATTTAGGTAGCACTTCACAGTGGTAAGGATAACCACTTCCTCTTCTGTAAAATGGAGGAGTCATGTGCCCCTTTCTCAGCGCTGAAAACTTGTTTTGCGGCACAAACTGCAGAATGTTTATGAAAATATCTTTGAGTAGGTGGAGCCTGGTGCACCAAGAGCCTTCAGTGATGAGCTGGGCCATTTGGTCACTGGTCTGTAGGGGAGCATTCCTCTTTTCAAGCAGTAGGGGTTTGTAAGTGGATAAGAACTGTTTGGAATTGACTGTAGAGCTGGAAGAGAAGGGAGTGGAGAGGAAAAAAACTGCACACTCTTTCTTGATGGGTGCCATTTCCCCCCTGTGGCAACCTGGGCCTGGGGTTGTGAACTGTTAGAGCGCTGAGGCATCTTCTCTGTTGACAGAAGAGCAAGAGCAATAGAAATCTTAAAGCCTCGCACTGGGTGACTGTAAGCCCTTGGAGTGATGAGACCCAGGTTATTGAGTATTAGGTAAATATTTATTGAATAAATAAGATGATAACTTATTGGATTCTAATTTTATTCAGTTTTAATGAACTGTCTTTACAGTTTACTAAAACAATGGTGAAATCTCATTATTGGAGAAATTTTTGCTAGCACTTTCACATTGGTGCAGCATGTTGAAATATATTTGAGAGATATATTCTAATTCAGCAATGTTAGAAGTTTGTTCTTAATGGAATCCTTTACTTTTAAAGGTTGTCATTATGTAGTGCAATTCCTGAGATTATGTCCAACCTTTCAGGATTGGAATGAGTCATAGTAAAATAGTCCATATTGTTTTAGAGACCCATTTATTTTACATTCACTTGATAATTTAAAATTAGCTGTAGTAAAATAGTCCATATTGTTTTATGTTATATTCACTTGATAATTTAAAATTAGCTGTGTTATCTACGTTATTTCCTTTCAGATGGGCCAACTGAGGGACTTTCAGTAATGCTTTTAATTTCCTTTCATTGTTGAAAATGGGAACAATTTAGTTAATTCATACAGGTGTTTCAATTTTCGTTGGCGCACTTTTTGCTAAAGTGTGAATTGACACTGGCAGCCTGCCCTCTGTCTGCCTGCCTGAATCCCCCAGGTCCCTGTAAAAGAAAAAAGGAAAAAGAGCTTTGGAAGTTGCACATTTTATTGTGTGTATTTTCTCTTTCTGTGATTCATTTTAAAAGTAGTTAATAAGTACCTATGATTAGCAAATGAAGAATGAAGAAAATGTGAATCATTCATAAGAGAAGAGACAGTGAAGACTGGAACCAATGGGACTTAGATGTTGGAATTAACAGATGAAAGTTAAAGAAAAAATCTCCTTAATTATATGCAGAGACACAAAGGAAAAATGCTCATAATAGTCAAAATGAAGGATTTCCATGTAAAAATAGACACTGTAAAAATGACCCAAATCGAAATCCTAAAAATGAGCATATAATATGTGAAATAAAAATGCATTGGATACGATTAACCATTGAATGGAGATAAATATAAGTGTTAGTGAACCTGAAGATAGACCAATAGGAGCAGCCAAATGGCCAACAACTTCATCTTTTTGCTTTCTATGTGACAATTTGCATACTGCAGAAAAGAGCTGTGAAAGCATGTTAATAGCAGGAGATTCCAAATCTTAGGATTTGCCAAACTTGCTACTAGATATTGTAGAAGAAATATAGGTATAAAATAGGACTTGCCTTCATGGAATTTTTAATTTAGCCAAGATCAGATAAACTTATGAAAATGTAATTAATAATACCAGGCAGTTTAAACTATGAATTGATAGCACAGATAACATCCCCTGACTGCTTAGAGGAAAAGAAAATATTCCTGGCGGAGAAAATAATTAGTGAAAGAAGGCTTTGTTCACTAAGGGAGGATTTGAGTCAAGCCTTGAAAGACAGAGGGGTTTAGATGGCGTGATAGCATGAGCAGGGGAAGGAGGTGGCAGTGTGTGAGCTGTGCTGGGTCTATTTAGTGGGTAAGAAGATTTGTTTAGGACAATAGTGAGACTTGGGGGAAAGGTTAGATTTGAGACAGATTTTAAATGGTCTACAGAGCAAGGATAAAGAATTTGGGTTGCTGTTCCACTCCTACTGGGAATAATTTATAGACTAAATTTGGAATTTAAACCTGTCATTTGGCACTGATTTTAACAATGAATGCTCTTTCAAACAGATCATTAAGATGGGGGAATAGTTCAACTTTTTATAGTATTTCTTTGTTCCTTGCTTGTAAAGTCAGGCTGACCTGGGTGGGCATCATCTGATTCGGTTTTAGTGTAGCCAAGTAATTATAGACTCAGAAGGAGAGCTCTGAGCTGGCTTTGATTTACTTGTGGAAAAAGCAGCTATCTTTAAAAGAGTAGAATGGCTGACTGTCATATAAAGGGTCCTGTGACCTCTGGAAGATTATTTGAAACCTGCAATGATAAGAATGAAACGGAAATTTATTTTTAATAGAAACAACACTCCAGTTCCTCTCTGATGGTGTTACAGAATTGTCTTTATTATAATACTTCTGGGAATGAGGGGACTGTGGCCTGCGGTGGGAAATAGTTAGCTGAAGAAAAAGGTCTCTCTCTTTATGTAGCTTGTGATAACATTAAGTTTTACTTTTCAGTGTGAGTTAAAGTGATACTCACTGCTTTTCTCATTTCAAGCAGTTAATGGAGTTTCCTCAGATATTAGATTATTACAGTTTCTTTATTAGTATGAGTCTGAGCATCAGCTCAGATGATATCTTAAAGTGATATTCTCCTACTAAGGCAGGCAGCATAGTCTCCCTTTTTGCTCTCAAAATATCTTTTTAGGGCCTCCCTGGTGGTGCAATGGTTAAGCACAGCACTGTGGATCTGTCAGCGGCTGCGGCGTGAGTTCGATCCCCGGCCAGGGACATTCCCACATGGTGCAGCAGACTTCTCCTGCCTTGCCCGCTGCTCCCCTCAGCAGTGTATTTTGGTCTATCTGCCTGTTCTGCTCCCCACTCTGTCTCTGGTGAACCCTATCTCACTGCCCCACACCTCTGGCCTGCACCCCAGCTTGTGTGCAAAAATAAAATAAATCTTTAGAAAATATATCTTTTTACACTCATTATCAATGGTTGCGAAGTAGACTGATTCTTTAACTTATAAATAGGATGTTACTAGACTTTATTTCAGCAGATACAATAATGAAAATATATATTTACAGCTATATGAAGAAATACTTATAAACTCTTACTGGACGAATGAGTCATTTTTTTTTTAAAGATTTATTTGTTTAGGCATACAAGCTGGGCTGTAGGCCAGAAGTGGGGGGTGGGGGTTGAGAGGATTCACCAGATACAGAGTGGGGAGAACAACAGGCAGATTGACTGAAAAACACTGCTGAGGGGAGCAACGGGCGAGGCAGGAGAGGTCTGTTGCGCCATGTGGGAAGCTCCCTGGCCAAGTATCGAACTCGTGCTGCCGTGGCTGCGGATAGCTTCATAGTGCTGCGACTTAATCCCTTGCGCCAACAGGGAGGTCCCTGATGAGTCATCTTTTATTATAGATTTTGGTTAATGAGATTTGAGAAATGAGAGAAAATTTCAAAACAGTTGTGTAAATGTAGGTATTTACGCGCTCACATTTAGGTGTTTTCCACCCTTTGCCCTGATGTGTGACGGTGGTGGGGATTCTGTCTCCTGTATGTGGTTCCAGAAAACAAGGTGTTCACTGCTATTGTCCTATTTCTGTTGTGCTGCTGGGTAGGCACACCAGATTTCTTAAAGTTGCTGTGTTTTTTACTGGATATTTAACCAATACTCATAATATAGCAAGGCAATATTTCATCAAATTGCTTTTATTAATAGACTGCAGGTAAAGATAAATGGACCTAAAAAGCATTTTCAACTATATGTACAGTTGCACGAGATACGTAGAGTAGTCAAATTTATACTAACAGGAAAGTAGATTGGTGGTTGCCAGGCACCGGGGACAGTGAAGCTCTAACCATAAAACAACAACTATTTCACTTATAGGAGGAATATAGGAAATAATAACAATAAATAAAACAAATTAACAGGCAACTATAAATCAGAGACATTCTGCAGGGGAGGGGGAAGGAGAGGGATCAGAACAGGGGAGGGAATAGCATAAGGGACTGTGGCGATGGTGCATGGGAAAATTGGTGGTGGGAATTCTATGGGGATTACACCTGAGAGGAAAAAGCAAACATTGTACAGAAATGAACAATGATGTAAAAAAAAAATAATATATATATATATAAATTATATATTAAAACAACAACAACAAATATGATAATCTGCTTGTAAAGATAATTCTTTTTACTGAAAGATGCCATTAATATTTTTTTATATCCAAAAGGGCAGGTTTATTATAGAAAAGGAAGGCATAGGATGCTTGTAAAGACAAACGTGGGCAGAAAGGAACATGTTTGTGAAAAGAAACACCTGCATAGTCACAGGTGGACAGTCTTGGGGCGAGAGCTGCCGCCATTAATATTTTTAAAGTACTCAGAGCAGTACCTGGCTGGCGCATCATATGTGTTTTATATGTCAAATAAGAATAAATACATATATTACCCTCTCCAACAAAAAGACAGAGGATTTATGTCTAGACAATATAAAGAATATTTAAAAATTATTAAGAAAAATTGACAACCCAATAGAAAAAATGACCAAAGGAATTCAGTAGAGTGGGGCGTTCTTGAGCGTGTGTCCCTCTCTCTCTCTCTCTGGAGTCACTAAGTAAGATGGTCGAGAAAGGGTCACAGGTGGTATCTAAGCTGAGACTGCAGGGTTGAGACAGAGCAGAGGTGGCAGGAGACAGTGGGCTGGTTATTTCAGGACTTAAATTGAATAGAATTAAGAGCAGTGATCCTCATTCAGACACCGTGAAGACTGCATCACTCCACCCATCCGGCTTTCCAGATGGTAGCCTGGGTCCTCATCAGTGGCCAACCTGCTGCTCACGTTTCGAAGTTGGTGTCCTCTCCATTAGGTTTGCTTGACTGAAGAATTTTTTAACCTATGATTTTCTTCATTAGTCAATAGAGTATTACAGCATATATCATCTGTTTAATTTTCTTTCTCTTTCCCTAATGTCCAATATTATGCTGATTCTTACCTCATGGGCAACAGGGTTCTATAAAATATTTTAAACATAGCCTAACTGTACTTACCTCCTTTCAGAAAGTCTTCATATCTCCCAGCCCAACAGATTGAAGATAAACACATTCTTTAGTGATACCCTTATCCAGTCAGTTCCTTCTTTAAAGCTTTTCTAGTAGTCTGTCAAGATTGCATTTTACTTTCAGTGTTTAGTGAGGATGTTTTGCTTGACCTTCACATAGAAGTCTCAGCAAACTTCTTGTTCTCATGCCAACATAGAAAACAGTCTGACTTTGTTGCTTTTCTGCGGGAAATATCTCCCCCTTGGTATGCAGCGTTCTTAAAGCTGGTCTTGAACTTTTACAAGCCCATGGCCTGAGCTGAGCTGTGCACCAGGGTGTTACTGTTGGTAAATGAGGAGTGCAGTTAGGAGCCTGAGGGGAGGGAAAAACATTTTCCTCGACCCTTGTAGGATCTCTGACGAGGGCTGAAAATTGAACTGATAAATCCCTATTAACAGGAGAAAAACTCACAAGTTTATTTAACACGGAATTTGTGTGACAGGGGAGCCCTCATAGGGAAATGAACTGAAGGAACAGATAGACCGGAACACTGTGTTAGGGTAGGTTTGCTGAGTGCTCAGTCCAGGGGGGCATAATAAGTCAAGGAGCCTGAGGTAAGTGTAGTACACTGGGGAATACTCAGCAAGGCCTGTTTGTTGGGATTCTTCCCTTTGTTTTGGAGATAAGGGGGCTTTTATCCTTCTGGGCTTGGAGATGGCACCTCTCACATGGAGGTTTTATGACCTGTTTTAGGGAGAAGTGTGGGAGGAAGGTCTTCTTGTTTCCCAGATTCCTTCATTTAAAGTATTCACTATGCCAGATGCCTTATTATGGGGGTAGCATATCCTGAGCCCCATCAGAGGTTAGTGTTAGCACTTGTACCCATTCTGGTCGGTGATTTTCAGTTAAGGGTGAGGGAAGCATCATGGGAGAGGTCCTAGAGAGGCCCAGATGTGCTCTTTACTGGGCACTCTCGAGGCTTTGTGAAGCTTCCCTATTCATTCACACTTATTCTTCCCCACTCTGTAAGGCTGAGAGTTGTAACTGTTTAGAGAGGAGTCTGAGACGCAGGGAGTCCAGTCCCTTGGCAGGACCATGCGCTGCTCTCCCAACTTGGTGGAGCGGATGCTGAGCACAGGCTGACTTGGGAAAGTTTCCCTCTGTTCCTCACAGACCTCCCTGTGTGCCGCCCCTCCTGTCGTGAGGTCACAGGTGCCGGCCCCTCTGATAAGGTGAAGAGAAAGAACGGCAGTGATGTGCCACTCCTCGGTAGATAGTAAAATCAGATGCAGATGTACTTGATGAAAAAATTCTTTCCTTTGAAAATTCTTGAGATTACATTTATTTAAAAAACTTCTGCCAGCTATGGTAACATCACCAGATCCTTCCAAAATACAAGTAATATAAACCAACATTACTGGGAAAAAAAAAAAATCATCCACCAGGTGGTATGCTATTTTAAAGAATTGTTTTTTAAGGTCATCTCTTTCATTAGGTCATATCTTTTTAGTGTCATATACATCTCTTTATGTTGACAGCTTCATTTTTGGGGTATATTTAAGTTAATGGAAACATAGGTAAGGTTATGTACTAATCTTGTAGACTCTATTTCAAGGAGATAAGCATATTTTAATTTGCAAAGTTAGTCATAAAAGATAAGATTACCTAACAGTCCTGTATTAGGGTGTAAGTTCTGTGAGGACAGAACCTTGTCTCTCTTGTTTGCTATTTGGCCCCCAGGCCCTTGTGCACACTGCCTTGTACTGAATAGGTGCTCAAGTGAATTACTAAACCTCATTTGTTTGCTTGTTCTCCCTTACTGCAATGTTCTTTGCCTACTCTTCTCCCACTATGCCCCAAACATAGTAGTTTTTCAAAGTCCTTTACTGAGTCCTCCTCTTACGTTACTAATGTGTCCTGAGTAGGTGGTGATGGCCCGGAGGCCATTATGTGTTCATTATCAGATTAAATGAGCTTGAGTTCAACTGGAGAAAGTGTTAAAAAAAAAATAGTATAAAGATAATATTCTGGGGATCAAGATACCAAGTTAGATAAGCAAGTTGTGCTGCTAATGGAAGTGTAACATTGACCAAGCGATTCGCTTTCCTTTGGTTCTTCATTTTCCTCCTACTTACAAAGTAGTTGGCCTAGATTTGGATTGAAAATTCACATGTTGGTAGGGGCTGGCATGTGATACAAATGAGTGAAGTGAGCTGGGCTGGTATGGTAAGCAGTGGTAAATGTATTTTTCTCTTGGTAATCTTTAATGAGAACTTTTTATAGTAAATGAATTTTACCGAAGACAAATGCTTGTGCTGTCTTAGTTTTGTGATTCTTGTAACTGCTGCATTTGGGGAGTGTTTGAAAAAACACTGATGCCCAGATTCTTTTATCAGTGATGTATGTGCTTTACCTTTAAAAATACCAGAAGCTTCCCAACTCTTCTAATGTGCAGCTAGGTTTGAAATGATTAATTATTGTCTAACAAGGATGTTTTCCATACTGACTTTTAGAAACAAATGATCAAGGGGTATAGTCAACTTTCAGATAAATAAACATGCCTTTCCCCTTTTCCTGCAGCGATCTTTACCAAAGTCGTTGTGAACTTCACACAGAGACAGTATTGAGGTCCACATCATCAGCACTGCGCCTGAATTGTGTTCACTGTGTCAAGCAGTCTCTGTTGTATCAGAGTACACGTGCCCTGTTTCTACTCATCCCTAGTTCACTTTTCCACCGCATCATGGTCATGAGAATGCTTTCTAATATATTCTCTGCCATCACAGCTTTCTCTGGGGTTAGGAGCCAGGATATTTAAGCTTTTGTTGTAGGCCGGTTTCCAATAGATACCCCTTCTAGGAAAGGATTTTAACTAAAATTAGAGACTCCTATTCTAACTAAGGCCAGAAAGCGTTCTCTTAAAAATTTAGAGTAGTTTTCTGTCATATAGGCTGAAGAAAAGATCTCAATTTCTTGGCCATTCTGTGTACTTAAAGCTTGATTTGCATTTGCATTTATGAATTATGCCTTTTTATTTAAGTGAAAAGGTACCAGATTGCTAATATTTTTCATTTTTAAGTTTGGGTGACTTAAAAAATTTGAGAAGGCTAGCTCTTATTTTTATGTAATGTCTTTTCTCACTTTTTTGGTAGACCATGAGATAAAAAGATTTATCAATTTATGGTTTGATATATTCTGCTTACTGTTTTAATTATCTGGAAAGATTCTGATTCATTCCTTAATTTATTCAATAGACTGGATCAAATAGTGATTGGATTTAGTAATAATTCTGCTCAGATGAACATATTCTTCACAAAATCATTTGAAAGCACATCTTACTGTTTTTCACTGAGATTTTCAAGTCTATGTTCATCAGTATCCTGATATTTTTGGAAGAAACTAATTTTGTTCTATTCAGAGTGGACTCACCCAGCTTATCCCTTCCTTCTGTGTATTTTTCCTCTCCATCAGTGTTTGCTTTCCCAACCAAAGTTCTGGGCCATTCAGACATCAGCCCTGATCCTCCGGACAAAACTCGAGAGAGGAAGCATACGCCGCATGGACAGGGCGATGAGGCAGACACAGGTAGGAAATAATGCAGCAATTTTTTGTTTACTTTCCAACTCTTTATTACTACCAGTTAGCAGAAATGTATGTTGTGAATAGAATGAGATGGTTTTTATTTTACTTAAACACTGATATTTAGAATGTAGGTTCTGGAATTGGACTTGCTTGACTCCAGCTCCCTGCTCTGTCACTTAGTAGCTCTGTGGCCACAGAGCTTTCTAAAGGAAGATTGTTCCTGTTCTCATAACACTTCTGACACCAACTGTTAGTCCACACCCACAGGGTTTAGTCCCATGTGACTGCCCCCCACTTCAGATTCCTATTGCAAGTCTGGGTACTTGTGACTCACTGGCTGTAAATAGGGAAGGGGGAGTTCTTGTAACCCCACCTCAGGTTCAGAAGTTTGCCAGAATGACTCATAATTCAGGAAAACAGTTTATTTCATATTTCTGGCTTATCATGAAGGATAGTGTAAAGGCTACCCGTGAACAACCTGAGGAAGTGTATAGAAGGTGGAGTCTGGAAGGGTTGTGAGTACAGAAGCTTCTGTCTTTGTGGGGCTTGGGTTATGCCACCCCAGGGTGTGTTCACCACTCTGGAAGCTCTGAACCCTTTTGTTTTCAGGGTTTTTATGGAAATCCATCATGTAGAAACAGTTGATTAAATCACTGGCAGTAGTGATTAGCTTAGTCACTTCCCCTTTCCTCCCATTCTCTCCAGTTTGGGGG
Source organism: Scalopus aquaticus (assembly GCA_004024925.1). Classification (NCBI taxonomy): domain Eukaryota; kingdom Metazoa; phylum Chordata; class Mammalia; order Eulipotyphla; family Talpidae; genus Scalopus; species Scalopus aquaticus. The sequence continues at coordinate 25,846 of PVIJ01002044.1, read as the reverse complement.
TGGGAGCTGAAGGTTCTAACCCTCTAGTCACCTGGATGGGTCCTCTGACATTAAATCATCATGTTCCTGAAGTCACCTCAGAAGCATAAACTCAGGTAAGCTGAAAGGGAAAGGGCCTTATTATGAATAACAGAATACTCTCTTCTAGTCCCTACCATGCAGGAAGTTAGAATAGGGTTTTAGAAGCTGTATGCCAGGAACCAAGACAAAGACCAAGTATATATCTCTCGTTGTATCATAACATCACATTTATAAGCCTTGTTTTCATCATCTATAAAAGATGGTAATAATAGTAGTATTTATAACATAGGTTTATGGTATTAAAAGACCATAAGTATTTTGATGGTATTAAAAGACAGTATAAGAGTTAATAAAAAAAGATAGTTCCACAGGTACAGATTGCATAAGACAATAAAATTAGTCCTCATGCAAAACATTCGCTTAATGAACTGACCACATGTAAAATTAATCTGCAGTCAGGCGTTTTTCTCCATTTAATGCTAGCGTTTATTTCTATCCAGTGACTCAATAGCATATAGTGTCTTTCACAGACGGTCTGATCAACTACCAATGGTAAAATTGCCAAGAAAAGTTAAAAAATCTTGCAGAAGATACATCACTTTCATTGGCTTTCTGAAATTCTATATTTTTAAAAAAATTATTTTTATTTTGAAACAATTGACCATGATGATTTTGAAGGTTGGCTATTTTGGAGACTGTCCTTCAATTTGGGTTTGTCTGATGTTTCCTCCTGATTAGATTAGATGGTACAGTTTTGACAGTAACATTATAGAAATGTTGTTCTTTCTCACTGCATCCCCTTCAGGTGCCAAATGATCTGATCGTCCCATCACTGGTGATGTTATTTGTTCACTTGAGTAAAACCACGCTTGTGGGATTTCTCCCCAGTGGAAAATCACTCTTTCCCACTGTAACTAAACAAGAATTTGGGGGGAGTTGCTTTGAGATTATTCTGTTTGTCGTCCAACTTTCTCTTACTAGTTTTAGCATTTATTGATGTTTCCTGCCGAAGGAAGGGCGGTGATGTCATGGTTTCCCATGTTTAATGGGATGTTTAGTCATGGAAAACAAGGACTGAGAAACTGTGACAGATCAGCAACATGAAGGATCGGCAGTTGACTAGATGCATTGTAACATCCTGAATTGGACTTTGGAACAGAGAAAGGGCGATACTGGAAAACTGATGAAATACAAATAAAGCCTGTATTTTGATTAATAGTGATGTACTAATGTTAATTTCTTAGTTTTGAAAATGTGTTAAAATTAGGTAATATGCTGATATTAAGAAAATTGGATGAAGAGCGTAAGTTTGGTTGGATAGTGCTAATCAAATAAGTCAGAAGGAGAAAGTTGAATTCCAGATGGTGTTACTTATTTGTGAAATATAGAGTAAAAAAAAAGTGTCAGATAAAATGAAGCCAATAATAAATCCTAAAAATCTGACTGTAGAATTAAAGCTACAAAATGGAGAGAAAGCAAAATGAGGAGGGGGCACAACGGACTATGGGGGAGGACTTTCCATGCCTCTGTGGTGGCTGTGGTGTGGTGACATGCACCCAAAAGGTATGGTCCGTTACCTCTACATTATATACAGGATTGTAAAGTAATGTTGCCTCAATAAAATAAATTTAAGACTTAAAAAGAAAAGAAATACAGTACTCAAAAAAAATTTTATTGTGGGAGATGGGCAGTAAGCAAGGATTTTAGAATGTTTAGGAAAAAAGTAAAAAAATCATTTTATACTAAAATGGCAACATGTTGAAGTAAACAAAATGTTAAAATGATCATTAACCATATTTTATTAAAATAAATCTATAAAGCAGCACCATTTTCCTCATCGTGCATATTCTGTCTTTGCATATAAAACTAGGGTCTGCTTTTGACTGGGGAAAATGGGCTTTAAAGAGGATGTCAATCACTATGCTCTAATGTTTTGTGCTTGCCTTACTTTATTTGGAGTATCCATCTAGCCATCCAAGTACTACAAAATAAAGATAGTTGTATGCCTCTCTACCACTAGAGGGTATTATTTTTTCTGCATCTATAGAAAATTAGAGAAGTTATTTTCACCCCCACAACCCAGAAAATTTGAAAATTAGCCAGACCATGTGATAAGATGAATGCAGAATTCATTTAATTTTCTGTCATTTGTTGAACCATTTACCTCATTATCTGAATTCTTGCCAGTTTCTCTGATTCAGAGTTTGACATTTCTGTGTTTGTTGAACCTATTGTATCCCAGAAAAATAAGAGGAAATGATTTTAAAATTATAGCTTTACATATAAGGCAATTTTTTAAAAATTCTGTTTTAGTTACTGTGAAAATCTATTCCCTGTTATGGTTGTATAAAGCGATAAAAGGATAAGCTGTAACAATCAAAAGAAAAATGAGCAAGAAGAAACTCTTATGGGAAAGCTTAATCTTGTCATATTACTTGTTGAGGAAAGGCAGGTGTGATGAGGGTGGTGACTTGCCCCAATTTGTTTGGCAAGTCAGTGACAGATTCTGGATTATAACTTAACACAGTGACTGGCATTTACGTTGAAGGATCCAATAGCAGGTCCTTAAGATGGCTAATTCGAAAAGGATTTATAAGTGCAACATGCCAAACTTAATGTGATGTTGCATCACATTGTAAGGTAAATAAATTGATGTTATAAGACCCACAGAAGAAGAAAGAATTCAGAATTGAGGACAACCCTTTAAAAATACCTTTTCTTGGGCCTCCCCCGGTGGCGCAGCGGTTTAGTGCTGCGCTGTGGAGCTGTTGGCAGCGGCGACGCGAGTTTGACGCCCCGCCGGGGAGAATCCCACATGGTGCGGCAGACCTCTCCTGCCTTGCCCGCTGCTCCCCTCAGCAGTGTATTTCTGATCTGCCTGTTCTGCTACCCGCTCTGTCTCTGGTGAACCCTCTCGCTGCCCCACGCCTCTGGCCTGTACCCCAGCTTGTATGTATAAATAAAATAAAAAAAATAAATAGATGCATTCTGTTAAAAAAAAAATACCTTTTCTTACGGAAATCCTCTGGACTGATTCTTTAATTTTTGTATGTTCAGGGCTATAATGGTGGTGGTGGTGATGAAGAACATATTGTTATGGAAACATTATTTATTTTAATGCTTATGATCAGAAACAGTTTCAATTAAAATGATGATATTCCTCAGCATTTATTTCCTGCTTTTAGCAAAGGAGTATAGAATGGTTATGATATATATTCTCTTTCCCTTCTGATCCAAATGCAAATAATCCATATTTTCTTCATCATAAGATTACATCGTTTTCTCCTTTATTTTAGTATGGTGAAAGCAATGTATTATACATATAATCCAAATATGAAGCGAATTAATTGAAACTACACATATTCAGAGAGACCATTTTGTGTCCAGACAAAAAAATTGTGCAAACTAAATGTTGCCATCTTCTAACTTTGATGTTAACTGTGTTAACCTTATGTTAGATAAACTAGCTCAGTCACTGAGGGTTAATGTTAAAATATTTAATGCATATTAAAATAATTTTGCTGTTGGATTTTACTCACTTAGTTATCTCGTAAGGCTGCTAATTTATATTATGAAGGTCTGCCCCTAACCTTGTAGTTGTGACTCTGAAGGTGATTGCCCAGTGGAAATCTTCCTGTACCCTTGAATTTCTGGGAGGACATTGTTTGAGAACTGGGAATATGAGATAATAGTGTTTCTATCATTGGACTGATTCAAACTGCAATTTGACTTTCCTAACTGTGGTAGTTAATTGAGATTTCACAATTTTCAGATGAGTTTTTAAAGAACACCCTTGATACTGTAGTCACATGCATGCTTTGATGGAATAGAGATTTTTACCCATAAAGATTATGGAAGGAGGTGGTCCCGGAACAAGATGATTGGTACCATTGTGGAGATTAATACTCTGTGTAGGCTGAGACATTTCTCTTTTAAAAGTTATTTCTTTATATGGCTATTTAACTTAATTATTAAGGGCATCTCATAACAAAGAGCACTGGGGAAAAAAATCAGCCACGGTAGTACACCATCAGGATTTATACTCCAAGCCTTGTATTTTGTTTGATTGGTTTGAGAAAGAGGTTCTTTCTGATTAATTTTTATTTTGATGGAATTACCATACTTTATAGATATTCTGTCTAACACCAGGACAAGTCCATGGTTAGTAATGGCAAAGTGTGTTTTGTTTTTTTAAACTTTATCACTGGACTTGTTTTGAATTATAGAAATAATACTTGCTCATTGTAAAAAATGTAAGTAATACAGAGCAGAAAGTAAAAAATTGATTCCCCCCTTGCTTGCCTTCTAATTTCAACCTTTTTTAATCTTCTAGACCTATTTCTATGCATAAGCATAAATATGCTTTTACATCAATGGGTCCTTGCACGCTGTACTGCTTTACACCTTTTCCCTTCCTAGCATAACAGTCAATTCTGCATGCCCAGCAGCTGTGAATCCACCTCATTCATTCCAGTAGCCATATGTCACTATTAAATGGAGGTACTATAATTTAACCAGCCCCTATTTTATTTTTGAAGGTGCCTTTTTTTTTAAGGTTTATTTATTTATGCATGCCGGAATGGGGGTACAGGCCAGAGGTGTGGGGTGGTGAGAGGCTTCACCAGAGACAGAGTGGGGAGCAGAACAGGCAGATTGACTGAAATACACCGATGAGGGGAGAGGCGAACGAGGCAGCAGAGGTCTGCTGCGCCATGTGGGAAGCTCCCTCGCTGGGCATCGACTTCATGCTGCAGTGGCTGTGGATAGCTTCATAGTGCTGAGACTTAACTCCTTGTGCCACCAGGGAGGCCCTGAAGGTGCCTTTTAATTAATACATTTTGGTTTTAAATTGCATATGAAAAACTCTAGTATTTCACATAATAAAAAAATTTTAGTCCACTCAGAAGGAGGATTTCAAATGAAATATACAGATTCTCTGCTTTCCAGTCCTTTTTTCCCCCCAGCAGTGTCTCTGTTAGTATTTTAGTCATTTCCATTAGAACTTTAAATAGTTATACTTCCACTACACTTCCTTAAATGCTTTTATTTCTTGATTTATCAGCTTTACATAGAATCTGTGCTTCCATACCATAAAGATGGAATTAGTGTGCCTGTTGTCTATTCTTCCATTTTTGTTTTTTTCTGTTGTCATGTGTTGGTCCTCCTGGGGTTTTGTCATCTGCGTTTAGTTAGTACGTTGATTTTTAAAACTTTAACTCAGTTTTACAGCATCATGATTATGAGTAGTATATGAATTACAACCAATTCCTGTTTTGGACCCATGAGGGAAGAAAGTCAATTTTCTCTCTGAACTTTTATTTTATTTTATTTAAAAAAAAAGTATTTATTCATACAAGCTGGGGTATAGACCAGAGGTGTGGGAGTCGGGGGAGGTCAGAGGATTCACCAGAGACAGAGTTGGGAGCAGAGCAGGTGATCTACTGAAGCACACTGCTGAGGGAGCAGCGGGTCAGACAGGAGAGGTCTGCTGTGCCATGTGGGAAGCTCCCTGGCTGGGTATTTAACTCGTGCTGCAGTGGCTCTGAATAGCTTCATAGTGCTGCGACTTTTACCAGCTGCGCTACCAGGGAAGACCTCTGAACTTTTAATATTTGAAGGAGGCTATCACAAGAACCAAGGTCCAGGGATTGTTTGTTAGTTTCTTTTTGCTTTTTTACTCATTCTAGGTCATAAGCAGTTACTACTGCTTCTTTTATTTCAGGCATTTTCTTTATTTTCCTTATTTTCTTTTTGTGTTACCTTTTTGTGTTTTTGTTTTCTTTTTTTAAATTTGAAGGACTTAGTAGTAAAATTTAAGTCTTTGTGATAAATGTTTTCCATCATAATTTAGTAGTTTAGTAGTTTGGGTATAGAGTTAAAAATAATCTTTGCTTATTATTTTAAATGAGCTCATTTCTTTAATATCTTTTGGTATCTTGGCTTGCTAAGTATGGCAGTCTTAATCATTGTTTCATTTTAAGTTATATTTCTTTTTCAAAAATTTTAGAATTTTCTCTCCATTCTTGGAGATATACCTAAATGTGAATATGGGTTCTGGAGCCATAATGCCTGATTGCAGAGCCTAGCCCTGACTTACATTATATTCTCCGCCTGTTCCTTGGACATGCTCCTTGACCTCTCTGTGCCTCTTGTTAAAAATGGGATAAATACAATTATTTTGAGGATTATCTGAGTTAATATTTAGAACAGTCTCTCTTGGCTAGTAAATGCTTAATAAGTGTTGTCATAACCATTGTTATTACTCTTCTGAAGTACTGCTAGTTTCTTTAAATCTGGATGATTATGTCTCTATAGTTCAAGGGTATTACATTATTTTTAAAGTTACACTTTTTCATTCTTAAGCTTCTTTCTTTAGTTCAATTCAGTTTCTTTAGTTCAATTATGCTTGTATGAGACCTGCTGGATCTGTCTTCTGTGACTACCCCCGTGCTTTCTATCTCTTTTGTCTGATGTTATGAGGGTTTTCCTCAGCCTTTCTTGTGTAACATTGATTTTTATTGTGAGCTACATTCCTAATGTTTTTCAGTCCATCTACATAATTTTTAATTTTGACGATAATTTTAAATTTCCAGGATGTCTGTATTTTTCTGATTTTTTTGCTTAATAACTTAAATTTTTTTTGAAATATTTATGCATACAAGAGCTGGGGTATAGGTCAGAGGGGTGGGGGCAGGGGAGGGGAGAGATTAACCATAAACAGAGTGGGGTGCAGAACAGGCAGATCTACTCAGATACACTGCTGAGGGGAGCAGCAGGCCAGACAGGAGCGGTCTGCTCTGCCATATGGGAATCTCCCTGACCAGGGGTCGAACTCATGCTGCAGTGGCTGCCATTAGCTTCATAGTGCTGAAAATGAACCCCCTGCACCATCAGGGATGCCCAGTAACTTTTAAATTTTATAGATTTTTTATCTCATTTAATTTCTTTGTCCATTATTAATTTGAATTTAAAAAATTCTCTTTTTTCCATGAATTCTCTCTTCAGATAAATTGTTTACATGTTCAGCTAGGCCTTTCTTTTACATGGTATTGCTTTTCCTTAAATGCCTGGTGATCACCAATGTTGCTAGTTCAGTTAAGTTCCTGCTGCAATTATATGGGCGCCATTCTCTGAGAGGCTTTTATTTCAGTGGGAGAACTAACTATAGAGTCTACATACTTAGCCAGTTCTTCTTTAGAACTGCCAGAGATATTCCTCTGTGGCCCTGAATTCTGGATTTGAGGTAATTGATGTTGAAACAGAGATGCTTCTCTTTTCAGATAGGCCTCTTACTTGCCTTTGCTTCATTCCTCATCCATTTCCTTCTGACAAGACATTTAAGGCCTAAGACACTATCTCCTAGGTGTGCAGCAGAGTCAGCATCCAGAGCTGCTGGGGCAGGGAACCACAATCCCAAGTAAAAAGCCGGAAATGAGGGGTAGAGACTCCCTGAGGAGGTGGGTGTCTGAAGCATCGCCAGTGCTAGTGAGTCACAGAAGTCATGGACTGGGATACTGGGTACCCCTCACCAGAGTGACAGCCCAGCAGATGAACCACACCTAGAGCAGAGCAGTTCGTAAGGTATATAATTCATTGGATTTCAGGGGGACTGCCGGAAATAGAAGGCCTTGTGTGGTAGGAGAAGAACGTATTCAATAAGAAAAAGGGTTAAGTGTGCACAGGATGAGATGGTGTGTCAGAAAAATGATGTAGCAGTCAAGATAATAGGTATCGAGGTTGCATGAGTGCTGTATCAAATGTATTAACACAGGGCCTCTTTTGTGACCCTAGACCTGAGACAGACCTCTCCTAAAGGCATCACATTAGAATTGCTCTCTACAGCTAGTCGCGAAGACCACTTGGCAGAAGTAGAGTAGTTTGGGGGCAGAAAGCCAGTTAGGAGGGTCATCTCAACTTTCGCCTAAGTATGGAAGTGTGTTGTTACCTCCAAGGGATCGGAATAGGACTGGAAGAAGGATGTTAATGGACATAACTATAGGATGCAGTATGTAGTTATCCTAAGCCGAGGAACATAGCCTGCTCTCAGATGCAAACTATCCCAGTTTCCCGGGAAAATGCCCAGATGTAGGGGATGCCACTCTTTGAGGTGTCAGTGCCAGAAGTACCCCTTGGCTTTCTCTTAGGGGTGAGGGATAGTGTATGCCCGCCCGTCATTTCCCATCCTCCAGCCAAGCACTGATCATAAAGGGAGGTTTCCCTCAGCTGACCCAGGCTTTGACCTTCTTAGGTTCATTCTACATTTTAGGTGAGATAAGTCTTTCTGAAATTCAGTTTTATCCCATCGCTAAGCAGTGAATTGTGCTACTTTAGAATCTTCATAATTTCTCACTTAGGCTGTTGTAATTTTCCCTACCACTGACTAGTTGTACCCTTTGATGGAAAGTCAACTGACTCTTTGTGTGTGGTTTATTTATGGACTGTGTTTTTGTAGCTGTATTTTAACATTTACTTATTACACTTACTAAATTATACTTTATATGGAAACCTTTCTAGCTCGCCTAGAAAGTGAATTTCTCACTTACAGTTCTATATTTTGCTTATTTTGGTATTCTCAGAATAGGCACTCAGTGGATGTTTGCAGAATGTTGAATTTGAAAACAAAAATCAATTTTGAATTATCTATTTGTTAGCAGAGCCAATTGAGAGTCAGCTAAATTAAAGATTGTGTTTTCATATGGTACCTTGGTAATCTGAGAGCTATAGAGACCAGTCTTTCTGCTGTCGTTCTGGTCTGATCTTCAGCCCCAGTGCCAAAACTAATAGGAATAAAACAGTCACCACTGATCAGGCTGAGGTTAATGTAGAGTTCTCAGAGGGTGGTAATGCATAGTTTGTTTTTTTTAAAGGGGTGGGAAAAGATAAGGAAATGTCAATGTTTTGTTGCCGAATTTCCTAAAAAATGAATGAATTGCAAGCATAAATCATTACCCTTATAGGCCATTAAAGAAATGATAAGAGACTGGTGTTCGTGAAGTAATTAACTGAAAACATGTTCACTCAGTTTCCTCAACAGAGCTCTTTGTTACAACCTAATATTTGTTCTATATTGAAGACTTCTCTCCCCTGTTTTAGTGTCTCAGAATTTGCATGTGCTCTATTATATTTCACAAATCTCCTGCGTAAAAGTACATTCACATGCATTATACTTGGCAGGTTTGATTCTGATTGTGCTATGTAAGTATGTACGTAGAGAATGTACTGCTGAATTATAGAGCTGCTGATGAAGGGCCAGAAGCTGGCATGGAGCATGTGGCCTGGCTGACCTTGGCTATATTTCACTTGCCTAATGAGTGGGTTTGGCTTCAAAATTTGAGAGATCACATTTCATTTTTATACTTACTTTAAACATTCTTCTAAATATAAGGTGCTTCTAATGAACACATTGAAGTTTAGAGCTTTTTAAGACTATTTATACTTCTACTTCAGTAAAATTAAGTAAATTAAGACAGTTCTCAATAAGGAATCTTTGAGTTATAAGGAACAAAAACCCAATTCACACTGGTTGTAAAAAAATTACTGGCTTTTATAATAACTGGGGAGTCCAAGAATACCCCAATCTCAGAGATAGCTGGACTCGGGCTCAAACAAGTCACCAGATCTTTCTCTTTTTTGTTCCCTTCATTCTCACATCTCTACCTGCATCAGTACCAGAATGTCTGTTGTCAGAGGAGCTCAGATTTTGTTGTCTGTAAGCCTCTCGATCCCAAAGGAAGAGAGATTATGTACTCTGACCAACTTAAGTTCCCTAGCCTCTTGTGTGTCACTTCTCTGGAGAAGGTGGGAGCACGAGTGCCTGCCTTCAAAAAATGTTGAGGGACTAAATGAGTCGTATTTGTGAAATGGTTCGAATAGTGACTGGCACATAGTAAGCCCTTAATAAATGTTGACTGATTATTACCCTCCCATTGTAGAAGCTTAGCTACAAGAAAATAAAACTGCCCTGTCCTTCATAATTCATTAAAAGCTGTCAGTACTACCTGGAAAATCTAAAAACATTAGGCTAATTTTGGTGTTTCATGTTTCATATGCTGATTCACACCGTTGAGCTTTGCAGTTATCTGAGGTATGAAAATGTGTCTTCCAGCCCAGTCTGTACTTCACCTACACCAATAACCAAGTGTGGCTTTGAGCTTTTTGCCAAGTATACTAGGATTTGCTCATCTGGCTATAGCCGTGCTTTTATTTGTGGGATTCCTATGGTCACTGTTGTTTATGCAGAACTGTGTATCGTTACTTTCCACTCACTGGACACTCATATGCCAGGTGCTGAGTGTCTTAGCAAGTAGGTATATACATTTTAACTAGGGAGAAACTGACGGACAGAAAACTTAAGTGACTTACTTAGGGTCTTGTAGACTAGAATTCAAACCACCTATATTTTGGATTTTGAAGCCCCTGCTTTTGTCCACATATTCTCTGTTTTAAGAAGCTATGAGAATGGACTTTAAGAAAAAAGCTCTCAGTGGAGGACTTGGCATTATCTGGGGGAAAGGAGTTGAATGAGCATAGGCGGGAAAACATGAATAGAAACTTTTGTGAGATAGGCTTGGGTTGCATAACTCAGCGTCTCCAGGCCTCCCAGTCAGGTGAAAGGGGAAGGAGAAAGAATGCACACAATATTAGGAAATGATCTGTGTGGGAAAAGAACAAGTGAATGGCTGAGTGACATTGGCTTCTGATAAGGCCAAGAAAGGATGCTGTCTCGAGGGATGCTGATAGACTGAATCCAGGCTTGAGTTTCATGATACTAGATTAGCCAGACAGCAATGATGACTTCATAGAGGGGTGGGATAGGAGAGTGGGGCAAGTGATGTACAACATAAAATGTACTTTGTTATTGATAGCAAAAAAATAGAAAGACTCTAGGAAGTTATAGACAAGTAAAATATGCGTAATAAAAAAGGAACTTACTAATGAGATGGAGTGAGGTACCCCCACTTAAAACCCACTTCCAAAGGCACTAAATGATAACTTGAGACAGATTCCAGGCAGGGACGCACGTTTTTGGAACAGATGATGTTGATTGAACTGACACATCAGATTTCCCTGGGAGAGCACCCGGTGTACCTTAACAGCCTCGTGAGTCATTTCCCAAACTCGCCTGAGCAGATGAACCATTTCCAAGGTGCTTGTTAAAATATATCTCTTCAGCCCGCCCCTCAGAGATTCAGGGTGAGGGTGATTATGGCTACTTTGGGGAAAGACCGCCTTAGGCTGAGGTAGGCTGTTAATCTTTAGTAGCTCCAGATGTTTTTCTGTCTCACACCCAAGTACATACAGAACAGAGGCTGAAAGGGCGTTTACCTAGTCTGGAGGCCAGTGTGGTGATTTAACAGGGGCTGAGTGCCAGGAGGAACCAGAGAGGTGGGTGTTAGTGAGGCCACAGGACCTGGGCCAGTTGAAATTGAGGACTGGGAGAACTGGTGCTTTGCATTTGACTGAGACCTGCTCAGGAAAGTAGGGTACAATTATTGAACTTATTAAAAAAAAATACTAGAAATTCAAAACATTCAGTCAGGTTTGGTAATTTTTTTTATTCTTGCACTCCTCTAATAATTGTCAATTGTCAACAGGTCAATTTGTGTTCTCATTTCCTAATCGTTTAAGACAAGATAATAAAAAAGACCTTCTAAGTGTTATCTTAAACACTAAGCAGAATCCCTGGAGAAGTTTTGGGAGAAAGTTGGACATGGGCCTGGTCAAGGAAGTCAGGAGAAAATGTACATCCTCTGACCCTAAGGCAGTAGCTCTCAAAGGATCAACTGTAGACTTGTGGGAGACCGCAGGCCATTCCAAGGAGTCCACAGGTCAAACTTACCTTCTCCTTAGTGCTGTTGAGATAGTAGTTGCCTTTACACTGTGTTGGTATTCGGTCAACAGCAACAGAAACAGTTCAACTGCTGCCCCTTCTCCATACTCAAGGCAAGAACTCCAAGCTCTGCTAGTCAGTCATCGTATGCTTCACTCCACGATTTGTAGTTTAAAAAATGGACAGCTTTATTTATGACTGTCTTGATACAGTGTAAATTTTATTTCATCAAGCCTTTGCCCTTTCAGTGTGCCTTTGTACTATTTTGTGTGATGAAATGGGAAGTACCTGGAATAACCCTGATGCTGCATACTAAAAATACAGTGGTTGTCTCAGGAACAAGCCCAACGAGCAGCTTTCCCAGGGAATACTGTTTTTACTGGAACTATTGACAAACCTTAGGTATTCAGACTTGGGTGTTTGGCAGAAACTTTTTAGAAAATGAGTGAAGTGGCTCATAAAGGAAGATAATTGACAGTATTTGTTACCAGTGATTACATTTTGAGCTTTCAAGGAGGAACTGAGAATTTTGGAAAACCTGTATCTGCAACTGTCATTGACAACTTCTCAAAACTTAAGGTATTGGGATGAGAGGTTTCTGATGAGATTATTGGTGATATTAATGAATATAACTTTTAAATATTATATGAAAAATGTCACCATTTGAAAGATTTGAGCATTTTCTAAAGACTAATGCATGATGTTAAAATTTTTTTTAAAGATTTATTCAGAATTCAGGATAGACCAGTGTGGGCTTTTTCTTGATCATTGGATTTTAAGGAAAGAGAGTATTAAATCAAACAGAAAAGGTCATTTATAGGATTTCAAATTCCACATTACAAGTAACTCTTAGAAGCTATCACATATTGAATTTGTTATAATATCAAAGAATAATATCCATAATTCATTGAAAAGCCTATTAATATATTTCTCTCCTTTCCAACCACTTACCTGTGTGAGGCTGAATTTTTTTTGTAAGTTTCAACCAAGATATCACTGCAACAGATTGATTGCAGAAGCAGGTATGAGAATCTAGCTATCATTTAGTAAGCCAGACATGAAAGAGATTGCAGAAAGGTCAGGCATTAACAATTCCTTTAAGTCTTAAAAAATATGTAGTAGTTATTATATGAACATGTTATTTTCATGGATTAATTTTTTTAAATGGATTATAATATTTGAATTTTTGTTTTTTAATTTCTAATATGATAAATATTGATACAGTATAGCCCACATAAACAAAAGCTCTTTGGAATCCTTCAATGATTTATAAGAGTTTATAGAGTTGCTGAAACTAAGAAGTATTAAGAACTGCTGTCCTATTAGTAAGGTCACTAAGTAGCATGTTTCAGTATCGCTTTCTGGGCTTCCTTGAGGTCTCTTTATGTTCACCTTTTCACAATGGAATCGTTAAAAAAAAAACACCTAGGTTCTCCCAACCTCCATCACTAGACGCAGCTCCTACCAGCCCCACACTGAAGTCCTGTCTAAAGTTTTGTCTGTGTCTTCCACAGGAAACAGTAATTGAAGATCTTTGTGATCAGGCCGTGCACTGACCTCCATATCATGGCATTTAAAAAAAAAACAAAACAACAAAACCCAAAACTTCTCATTCTCAATATTTGTCCAGTGAGAACCTGCTTTTTATTTTCACAGATCTGATATTTGTCCACTTAGCTATAAGGTAGGGTTTCAGGGTAATTGTCAACTTTGATCTTTGGAATCACACAGACTCACTTAATTTCATAGCTTTGTTAGGACTTTGGGCAAGTCATTTTTTCTCTCTTTGAGCAGCAATAATCCTATACATGAGGTAGAACTGGGTCAAAAACAATTTTTATGATGTGTTTGATACATAATAGGTGTCTTAAAAGGTTTTAACTCTCATTCTTTGTATTCCTATTGGACACTTCCTTGGGCTTAGAATTTGAGGTGACAGTTATTTGATTATGCTCTGTAAATCACAACTGAGTGACTGTAGGTTCCTGTCAGAGAAAGCTGCTCAGCCCAAACTGTTGGTTATAGTTGATTGACTACATGTTACAATAATCGCACCCTCCTCCACAAAACATACAAAAATTACAGAACTAGGTGATTTGGCATCTGATCAGTCATACTTTCAGATTATCAGCTAGTTTATACTTGGCTCCTCAGAAAGCTTACAAACACTTTAATATTATGCTAAGAAGAATGACTAGCCTTCAGTGAAAGTTTAGGTCCACAGGGACTAACTCTGCTCCTTTGAAGATATGTGTGCCGTACTTTGAGATATGGGCACGGAAATAAAATCTAAATCATATCAGGCCTTGTTGAGAATTGTCCTTCTACACTAAATCATTCTGTTTGTGTTAATTTTAAAATGTAGCCTTGATCCTCCTTAGTTTTCTGGGAAGTTTTTTCTGTACTGATGTTTTGAGGAGAGGACACATCTTTGCTTTCAGGAGTTTTATTCTTTCTTTCCCTGTTCCGTGAGCTTCCACCTTATCTGTAGTGCTGTGAGAGTTGTAGTTGCACAATTAGTGGATCCATGTGCGTAGGAACATTTTCCCAAAGGACTCTCAAAAGTGTAAATGTTTTAGATGGAGGTTGGGGAGAAAATGACATTAAAAGAGTCTTAAAACTTGGAAACAGTCTCATACCACAGTAGTTTCTGCACCATGATGTCGTCTTTGGTGTGTCCCCACAGATGTGCCTGGCTTCTCTGTGAACTGGCTTTCTCCCAACCTCTGGACTACTCCCCACTTTCCACTTCTCATCTTTTCCATTTATCCACATCTTTTTACACTCTGTCTTGCTTTCAAGTCTTTGTTCAGAAGCCAGAACCACTCTTTAATCATTGCTTGAGGGTATATTTGCTTGTCTGTCTCTTTCTCTGTTTTTGACATCGCCATCTTTCCAAAGACCATCTTCTCATAACAGTTTTAACTAATGATCAAGTACTCATAACTTTCATTTGTGATACTCATGAAATTTTGAAATTGGAAAGAGAAAATGGTGAGTGAATGGGTTAGGAAAAGCTTGAGAGGTCATTTACCTAAATTTCTCGGGTGTGTGAAAGCTTGCAAAGTGCCGATTCTTCATTGAGTATGTTATGCCTGTGTTCGTGCAGGTAAATATACACAGTAGGAAACTAAGACTACACTTTCATTCAGTCTCATTCATCTCGAACTCAACGTCCTGCCTTTGCTTCTAGGCTTTTTAGGTACTTGGTTTGCTCCTAACAGATTAATGCGTGAATACACGATACTGGTATTCAGGTAATGGTGCCTAAAACTAAATCTCCTCAAATGCCTGAAAACAAGTTATCGTTTTGATAAAGCCATATGGTCATGATTGTGCAAAGTACAAAGATCATTTACAAAATGATTTCATCGCTGAGTGCCATTGTAGTTAAATGACTTGCAGTTGGAGATGGACCTACATTGAATCCAGGTCACTTCACTTACCAACACTGGGAATTATGGTTTGAATTATGTTTGAATATGATGACTTGGTAGAAATAATCTTACTCTAAAAAAACCTAGAGATGTGTTGTATGTGTCCCTGAATTTATAATAAGTTAGCAAATAAAACAGAGTACTTTGAATTTGGTGAAAGAAGTAGATAAATTCGGTGTTTTATTGGAAGGTAAGTCTTATTTAGATGGTTGTATATTTAGGTATTGTGTATTTTGTGCAGGAGTGAATATTGGTTAGAGTTCTCTTTAATCTTTATCACATGTGTTACCTAATCAAGTTCTTGAAAGGCTGACTGTTTGTACAGGGGCTTATGTATGGTATCAAATTCAAATAAGTTTGTTCTTTGCTTTCTTTCCAATGGTCTTTGCCATTCTGGAGAGTGTCAGATTAAACATAGACATTCTGAGAGCACCTAAGAGTATCTGAAATATCTAGTAGATTTTTATTAGTAATTCAGGAATATTTAGTAAGCACTTAGTAAGTTTTAGCTAGATGTATTAACTAAAGCAAACAGCATGAGTTTTGATTGAAAATAAAGTGCTTCACATGTGATTAGAAATTTAGAAAAGTAAGTGTGACGTTGCATTTGGCTTTTTAATTTTTATTAAATAAGCATTAGTTATTTTTTTGTTGTCAAAGAAAAAATTTTTGATTAAAACAAAAAACACCCCCCTTTATATGAAGCTGTGCAGTGAACCTTCTATGTCTGTATTGTAACCATATGTATTCAGCCAGAAGCTTTTTCTTTTTCCTCCTCTTACCACTAAACAGCTTTGAGCAGAAGCATGCAACTTTTTTTTTGCTACTAAGTTTCTGTGACGTAAGGCCAGAATACTTTGAATATGTTTTGACCAAGATGGTTTTGTCTCAATTTATTCTGACTGACATGATTGAAAAACATTTTGGATTGTCAAAGAAGTGATATAATGACTGTTTTCTCATCCTACAGGGTATTCTTAGGCTGACAAATATATCCTCACCTGGTATACTGTGGAGAACCCCGTTTTAGGAGCAGTTTCCCTGTTGAGAAACTGGTTTCTTTGCCTTGGCCTTTTGCTGGCATATGCTCGATTCTTACCTTTTTGTTCTTCCTCAGCTCTCTGAGGGCATTGCTGTTTCTCATTGAAGAAAATACTCAGTTGAAAAATTAATCTTGTAAAAATTTGAAACATTCTCAAGCTTATAAAAAAGTTGCAAGTTTACTACAACTGTTAAATGTGTGGAAAAGTAAGTTGCTAGCATGGTGTTTCTCCATTCTCAAACAAAAAACCTTTTCCTACTTAGTGTGCATTAACATCAGAAAGTTAATGTTGACATATTGTTATCTTCTAATCCTCAGAAGACAGGCCTGTGAAAACTCATCAGCTGGCATAAAAAGAAAACTGAGTACTGCATTATGCAAAAATGGTCGTGATAATTCACAGTTGACTTTCTAAGTGCATGTAAAAAAAGAATGTGTATACTTGTTTCAGACTGAAGGATAAATTAAGAGGCAGGTAAAGATGACCCCAGGACAGGGGCTGCTGTGCATGTGTTTGCCAAGGGACTGCAGGTAGTGTCAGTGTTCACTTTGATACTGAATGTGTTAGCTCTCTTGGTGACTGGGCATTGGCCTTTGACTTTGCAGTTGGCCCTGGTACCTTTCCTTTGCAGCCATCTTGGTCTTATTGTCTGCTTCTAGATGTTGCTAGTGGGAGCTCAGTTACTCAGCGCGGTGTTGGGATCCTTCAGTGCAGGCAGCTTGCCGCTGGCCACTGTGCCTGAAGGATAATCCCACATAAAGTGTCCAACCTTCCAGCTCTAGTGCTGAAGAGTAAGAGAACTCACTGTTTGCAATCACGTAGATCCAGTTTGACCTTAACTTTACTCCTAAGAAGATAGTTCTAAATGAAGTTCTTCATAATTGTTCTCTGATTTATATTAGAAGTACCATTGTTACAGTGACATTATGATTATGAAATCTTTTTCTTAGAAAAAATGGAAAAGATTGATTAATGAGGCTTGAAAGAACAATTATGGGAAGTTCTTTTAAATGTTTTTTAAAAATTACATTTTTATTGAGGTAGCATTGGTCAGTAACATATTTAGATACACATTTTTAAAAAATATTTTGTATTGTTATTATTTATGTCTTTTACATTATTGTGTATTCCCATAGGTTTCCCATCACCATAGTCCCTTGTGCTCTTTTCTCTCCCGTTTTGAGCCCCTATCTTCCCCCTCCCTTGCTGAATGTCTCTCTCTTATTTGTTTCCCCTATATTCCTGCTATAAGTGAAACCATTTGATATTTTTCTTTTTCTTTCTGGCTTATTTTGATGAGCATGATCCCATCTAGCTCCATCCATGTTGCTGCGAATTGCATGGGTTTATCTTTTTTGACTGCTGAATAGTATATTCCATTGTGTATATGTACCACATCTTCTTGATCCAGTCATCTATTTTTGGGCATCTAGGTTGTTGCCATGTCTTAGCTATTGTGAACAGTGCTGTGATAAACATAGGGGGGCATGTATCCTTTTGGATTAATGTTTTTGTGTCCTTTGGGTAGATTCCCAAAAATGGTATTGCCAGGCTATATGGAAGCACCATTTTTAGCAGTGTGCGGAATCGCCATACAGCTTTCCATAGTGGTTGGACTAGTTTGCATTCCCACCAGCAGTGTAGGAGAGTTCCTTTTTTTCCACATCTTTGACAGCATTTGTTGTTGCCTTTTTTTTTAATGTGCGCCATTCTCACTGGTGTGAGATGGTATCTCATTGTGGTTTTGATTTGCATTTCCCTGAAATTATAAGTGATGTTGAACATTTTTTCATATACCTCTTGGCCATTTGCTTTTCTTCTTTGGAGAAGTGTGTTTTTAGCTCTTCTGCCCATTTTTTGACTGGATTGTTGACTTTGTTTTTGTTGAGTTGTGTGAGCGCCTTGTAGATTTTTGTTATCAGTCCTTTATTGGTTGTATTGTAGATACACAGCATAGTAATGCAGCACCTGTATGCACTGCCCCAGGATCCATCACTGTACAGTTTGCTCCTTCTACCCATTTTGCCCAACATCCTACCTCCTTCTTTGGTAACCACCAATCTGTTCTGTGTATCTTAGAGTTTATGTTTGTTTGTTTGCCTTGTTTCTTTATATTCCATGTATGATTGAGATCATAGGGTATTTGTCTTTCTCTATATGGCTTTTAGTACTCTCAGCGCCCATCATGTTGTTGCAAATGGTAAGATTTCATCTTTTTTTTTTTAAATAGCTGAGTAGTATTCCTGGCGTGTGTGTGTTTGTGTGTGTGTGTGTGTGTGTGTGTGTGTGTAAAGCATATATAACCGTATCTTTATTAAGACATTCACTGGTAGAGGTTCTTTACAGATCTTGGCATTGTGAATAATAGAGCAGTGAACATTGGTGTGAATGTATCTTTTTGAACTAGTGTTTTGTATTTGAGTAGTCAATCAGAAGTGGAATAGCTGGGTGATGTGGTATTTCTATTTTCAAATTTTTGAGACCTCTCCATACTGTTTTCCATAGGGACTGTAGTAAATTGCTTTCCCATCACCAATGTAGAAGAGGAAATCCTTAGTTTTAAAAACTATTTTCCTGATAAGTTTTAATGTACATGTTTATGTTGATTAAAGTTTTTAAAACTGACCTTCATTACTTTTTAATGTTAGTGCTGCTTCAGCAAAATCCAAACAGAATACAGTCCGTTTATATAGATTTGTAAATTGATTTATGTGTGTTTAGTGAGAGACCAATCGTGAAAAACAAAAACATTCAAAGAATTTCTAAGAAAAATCCACACATTCTATATTCTTACGAAAATGATTTGTATTCTTTATTGCTTATGTGTAAATTTGTATAAATTTTATGGTAAGAATACTGTTTGTATTAAAAAGTTATTACATTTATGGGTTCTGATTTTGATATGTGCTCATAAGGCTCTTGCAGACCAATTTGAAGATAAAACTACACCTGTATTGGAGCGTATGAAGATTTTCTATTGCTGTCAAGTTCCACCTCACTGGGCTATTCAGGTATTTTTATTATTACTTGTTATTGGATGGGGAAAATACATTTTAAAAAGATTGATTTTTCAGTCTTTTATGCTTGTGTTTTCAAATATTTCAGTGAAAAGAGTATCAGCAGTATCTAACTGGGGATTAGCAATTACTTCAAATTGCTATTGTGATTAATGATACTGAGAATTTAAGACTAGATGGAGAGAATCCTAGAAATAAACAACAGGAGAACCAGCTCTTTCTCTTGTAGATTATGCACATAGATTTAAGATTAGGAACACTAATTCACCTCTCAGTGATTCATTATTTTATTCTTTTTTGAATTTCTTATTTCTAAGTTTGAAATATAATTGATATACAAAATTAGTTTAGTTTAAGGTATATAATGATTTGATACTTGTCTATGATGTGAAGTGATAACTACATTAAGTTTAGTTAACGTCCATCCCCTCTCATAGTTACAAATGTTTTTTTCTTGTGATGAGAACTTTTAAGATCTATTCTCTTAGCAACTTCAAATATGCAACACAGTACTGTTAACTGTAGTCACCGTGCTATACATTACATGCCCAGGCTTACTTGTCTTATAACTAGAAGTTTGTCCCTTTTGACCTTCACCTATTTCTCATACCCTCACTCCCAGCAACTATCAATCTGTTCTGTTTCTGTATGTTCCGTGTATGTAAAATCATATAGTTTTTCTTTGTCTAATTTCGCTTAGTATAACAATCTCAAGTTCAACCATGTTCTTGCGAAGGCAGGATTTTCTTTTTAATGACTGAATATTATTCCTAGATAGATAGATAGATAGATAGATAGATAGGCAGGCAGATAGACAGTCTGTTGATAGACGCTTAGGTTGGCTTCATTTCTTGATTATTGTAAATAAAGCTGTAATGAGCACATAGGTACACATACTTCTTCGAGATAGTGATTTTTGCTTCCTTCTAATAAATACCCAAAAGTAGGTTTTCTGAATCATATAGTAGGTCAATTTTTAATTTTTTGAGGAACCTTCCTACTGTTTTCTATAATGACTGCGCAATTTACATTTCGGCAAACATTGCCCAAGAGTTTCCTTTTTCTCCATTGTCATCATCAGTTGTTATCTCTTATGATTGATACTAACCATTCTAAGTAGAGTTTTAAAAATGGATTTATTGAATTTCAGTGTTAGAAATCAGAGACTGTCATATATAGACTCTCTAGGTAAGAAAGAAATACGATTTTGCTTTGAGTTCATTAGAAAAATTTGATATATTGTATATTTTGAACAGCTTATATTGTTTTAAATCCTTTCCCTCTTGTAAAGAAACTTGCTTAGTACAGTTAAGTGTTGAATCATCACAAATTCGTAGTTAAAGTTGAATTATAAAATTATGCATTTATTTACAATTAGCAGAACTTAAAAAGGCAGATTGAATGTACTTGCAAGTAAAACAGAAATATCCTTACATCAAGAAATGTTTGTTATTTTAACTTGATTTTTCTAGCGCCAACTTGCAAGTTTACTCTTTGAGTTGGGGTGTACCAGTTCAGCCCTTCAGATATTTGAGAAGCTGGAAATGTGGGAAGACGTTGTCATTTGTTATGAAAGAGCTGGGCAGCACGGGAAGGTATGTAGTAGTAAAATTCTATGCACTTCCATCTTTTAGCATATTTTCACTTATTTTGTTTTTCTTTTTAGCCCACTTTTTCTAGTGGTTTATTTACTTATATTCCTTTTCCCTGAGAAATCACTTTAATGGTTTCTCCAATTTCTGTTGGGGAAAATTATAGTCTGTATGTGCATGTGTGTATATATAAAGCAGAAAGGCAGACCAAAATGGATATGGTCTTTGATGTTTAAGTATAAGTAATGGAAGCTTTAAAGGTTGCATTTTGATCTCTTTCCTTTATTAACTCTCCTCCTGTATGACAGCTTCAAAGTGAAATGTTAGAAATTAATTTAAGCTTGACTGAAGTTGCTCGATGATGAGAGACTCATACTCGAAGGGAGTTACCTAGGAGGGAGAACAGCTGGCTCAGCCTGTAGACTAAAAACCCAAAGGGTATGGTGACCCCCTTGTTCGGGCAGAAGAGTTGTTAAGTGTGTAATGTACCCTTAAATTGGGTCTAGAGGGAGAGTGTTGTAGTATTTGCATTTGTTACTAATCTATTGTTCTCCCCTCATAAATGAACACTTTTAAAAAGAATACAAATCAGAGAATACACTGCAGGGACTCTGTATTGTGAGTAACTATTAAAACTGACACATTGAAATCATTTATTAATTTTGAATGAACAACTTACGTGACTAAATTTCTGTCATAAGAATAGTATACAAGCAGAGTAAATCCCACAAATTGGATCATTTATGTCCACAGTCAACCTTTTGCCACCATCCTCAAAAAGAAAAAGAGTGGCACATGTATGTCTGTTCCTACATCTGTTTTAAACTAATAGAAAAGTAACATATCCTTTCACTACTCACCAGTGGCAGTGAGGGTCTTTAACCTTCATTGGTGTAAGGAGCAATCAGAATGGGAATAAAACCTTATTGTAGATTATAGAATTGTAATATTTTCATCCTGGGAAACAACTCCATAATCATTTCATTTCTCTCCTTTTCCAAATGAGGAAAAGCGTCTCTTAATGATTTGCTTCAGGTCACAAAGCTAGTTACTGATTATTAGCCTAAGAGGCTGCATGGCTTAGAGGTTGAAAACTTAGCCTCCAGACCAGCCTGCTTGGATTCAAATGTCTACCTTGCTGCTTGCCAGCTTTTCAATATTAGGCAAGTTACCCCAATCCAACCCTCCTCTGCCCAACTCCTTTGCCTCAGTTTCCTCATGTAGAGGCACAATGTTACCGATCTTACAGGTTTTTGTGATGTCATGTATGTAAAATACACAGAATGATGCTTACCTCATAGGGCTGTGTTAGTGTTTGCTGTGACTGCTCTTGCTTTTCTAAGGCACATCTCTGAATTTGTGCTGTGTCTAACACTAGATGGCCTCTTCCAGTTGCAGTCAGTCAGGTTGTCAGTCAGGCCAGGATGTTATTATCTCTGCTTGTACAAGCTTAGCCAGAATTGTATTTTGTATCATTTCAGTTGAGTTATATACATAATATCAGTGCTTTGTTATACTTTTGGATTTAAATGCTATTTAAAATCTCTTCAAAAAGATTCCATTATGATTTGGTATTGAAACAAGTTATTGAACATACAGCAAAGGACAGCAACAAGTAGAGAGATGTACATTTGGTTATAAGTGAAAAACACATTTGCCGTTGGTGAAATCATCACAGTTCTTTTAGTTTTCTTTAAAAATAACAGCTGAGTGCTTTTTGGTAGCTAGGAAAGGAAGATACCCAAAGTATCTGAAGCTGTGTTTTATACTGAGATGTGTAAAAGAAAAAAAAAAAAAAGGTTGCCATTGAAAATGTCAAGCACTATATTGAAGGCAGGAAAAAACTGCCAAACTATTTTGAATAGATTTAAACATCGAAGTGGTGAGAGACTGATTCATTCAAAGCATATGTCATAATTTAATTGAAAGCATTTTTCCTTACAAGTTAAGAGTTAGTTTTATGATTTATGGCATCTCAAAGTTGATAAAACATGGTATTATGTTTCTTCAGGGACTTAAATATTTTTTTAGTGCCCATTGTCTAGCTCTAAGTAGTATTCAGATGTTTTGTTTAACGAAGGAATGAATGGATAAATGAATACCTTGACTCCCAATCTGCAATCTGATGTGGTACCCATTGCATCATTCTTTATTGTGCTAGTCTTTTAGTAATCAAAGTAGTAGTATTAATTAATCATGAATTAATATTAATTATATTAAATATACATTGATTAGTAAAAATAGTAATGGTATAAAAATACAATGGTTTTTGAAATTTGGCTTTTGAAATAACTAAGCAAGTTGATAAGTCACCAATACTCATAGCAGGATTTGAAAAATTAAAATTATTTAATTAATTATGGAAAGTATAGAAAGTATACTTCTAATTTTGGAAAGTATAGACTTTCTGTAATTGCAGGAGAACAATTATAATGGATTCATCCCTTTGAGAGAATGGATTTGACTGTGTCCCCCAAGGTAGTTGTGGTGTCATTATTTTTTAAATTTGCACATGACATTGTAAGAATTGTCTTATAATAATGATAAATCCCCCTGTTTCTTCTTACTCTAGAAAATGTATTTTATTTTTTAGGAACGTGTAGTCATTTACTTTGTCTTAATTCTGTTGTGAGTGAGTTATAGCCAAACATCCCTCAAAATCTTGATTTTAAAGGTTGATTTTAGTATTTTACTTGCCACATAAACGATTTCCCTTACCTGTTGTTTTTATGCTATACTGCTGTTTGGTTTAACTGTGGTCCCTAAAAAAGTTTTGCTTTAATTCGAAAGCAAATGTTTTATTTCTAAAACAGCTGAGATTCTTTTAGTATTTGGTCTTGTGCCAATAGTTGTCACCACATTTTGATTTAACTATAAGTTTGTGAAATTTTAATCCTTGCTTTTAGTGCTTAATGGCGTAATTTATTTTTAAAAGGCAAATTCAGAAAAGTATCTAATTCTAATTATTGTGTTCTGGTGCTTATGTTTGCACCCCACTATCGTAGGGGCTCAGACTTTCTAATTTAGACAGTACCTACAGAAATTCTTGTTATTTAATGACCATTGGCAAAATAACTAAGATTAATTTATCTTGACCTTGGGGTCAGAACTGGTTCTCATCTGTTAGCATTTAATTTTTTGAAGTTATCTGGCATACTTCTAGAAGTTTCCTTGAGCTTAAGGACAAATTATTACTTCGTTGAACAAATTTGGTCTCTAAATGAAAACAAAGACTGAGCTCTCTTATGAGTTTATACTACCTGTAGTGAGTGTGGGTAAAGGGTATGGAAAGTTAAGGACTTCTTTTGTTTTCTATTATTTCTAGAAACAAGACTTACCTGAGATTATGCCATACTTTATTATGCTACATTTGCAGATCATTGCAGCTATGAATTCTTACAGCATTATCCTTTAAGATGGGGAGTGTTTCATTTCTACAACAGCTGAGGTTCTTTTAGCAGATGTTTTTGGTTTTGTGGTTTTGTCTTTTTTCTTCTAAGATAGTTTCTCTGTATGATTTAAAAGTTTTCCTACAAGTTCTTTTCCCACACTAGCTAGAGTGATCTTCCTAAAAGACAAATCTGAGTTGTATCCTCCGTTCTGTAACTTTGCTGTGTCTCCAAGATTCAGCAGGAGCTGGTTAGTGTGAATGGCTCACAGACCATTCCATGATGGAATTCCTGCTCATGATACTAACCGCTTCATCCCCCTACTTTTTTATCCCTGCCTCATTCCCCTTTGGACTTGTTTACCCAGATTGTATCCAAAGCCCCAGCAGGACTAAACTACTTGTAATTGCATTTAATAGCATTGTTTCACCTCAGGCTGTTTGTAAATGCCATTGTTTGTCTAGAGCTTGTTCTCCTTCAGCTAACTCCTGCTTGCTCTTTAGAGTTCTCCTTGACGCTGAAGCTCATGCTGTCTACCATGAGCTTCTCTGATACCTCCCTCCCAGATTTGGTGGTGGTCTCCAGTGTCATTCAGCACTCTTCTTGGATCTCATTTATTCACTTACCTGCTGAACTGTAAACTGCTTAAGATCCAGACTTGTGTCTGTTATGTACAGCTGTCTCCCTAACATCTAGCACAGGCCTAGCACATAGTAAGCACTCAAACACGTTTGCTGAATGAATGACTTCACGGAACAGTTATTTGCATTGAAACAAATCTCCAAGTAGATACTCCTTTTGGATTTTACATGTGGTAAAAGATATCTCTCTAATCCCTGCTGTATATTCATTTCAAAAATAAATTATGAGTGCTTTCTGTTCCCATTTTAACCTTTTAGCTTTAGAAATAGAAATAGGTGCCTTCAAGAATTTTTATTTTTCCTCAACATCACTTATAATCAAGGAAATGCAAATCAAAACCACTATGAGATACCACCTCACACCTGAGAGGATGGCACACATTAAAAATACGGGCAACAACAAATGCTGGAAAGGATGTGGAGAAAAAGGAACTCTTCCACACTGCTGGTGGGAATGTGAACTGGTCCAGCCACTATGGAAAGCTGTATGGCGATTCCTCAAATTGCTAAACATGGAGTTCCCATACGACCCAGTAATCCCACTTTTGGGAATTTACCCAAAGGACACAAAAACACTAATCTGAAAGGATACATGCACCCGTATGTTCATTGCGGCACTATTCACAATGGCAAAGGTATGGAAGCAACCCAGACGTCCAAAAATAGATGACTGGATCCAGAAGATGTGGTACATATACACAATGGAGTACTATTCAGCATGGAAAGAAGATAAACACATGCAATTTGCAGCGACATGGATGGAATTAGAGGGAATTATACTCAGTGAAATAAGCCAGAAAGAAAAAGAAAAATATCGAATGGTTTCACTTATAACAGGACTATAGGGAGGCCGGGTGGGAGAGAGACACGCAGCGG